>JAODVQ020468989.1:0-10358 GCA_025400075.2 Phenganax stokvisi
AATTAGATCCACATGCGTGGCGAAAGGGTGCTTTGCAATATGGTTGCCCATTCAATAGAAATTTGAAAATATTTCAAAATTGTTTAATTAATGAAGATAAGATAAGGAAGTAAGTTAATTTGCAAATCTGGTGTGGCATGCAGCATTGTTGAAAAGCTTCAGAATAGTTGCATTCCATGAGACTGCGTGCGACACGTAAAATACATGTGACATTGTATTACTCAGCTGCCCTATGTTCTGTAGTATAGTATGGTAAACTGAATATGTCACTGTGACTGACAGCTGTAACAATAGTACACTACATATAACCTCGGCTGGCATCTGTCAGACCTTATAGTATACCGTAGTATACTCTCAGTTGCCAGCCAAAATACATTCTAGTATACTATAGTATATTACATATTTCCTCGGCTGCCAGCCGTCAGACCTTGTAGTGTACTGTAGTATACTCTCGGCTGGCAGCCGCAATACATTGTAGTATACTTTTGTACACTACATATCACCTCGGTTGCCAGCCATAATACATTGTAGTATACTATAGTATACTAATTTTTACCTCGGCTGCCAGCCGTCAGACCTTGTGGTATACTGTGTAATGGTTGGGACTGCAGTATACAATATTGTGCTAAATATCAACTCGGCTGCGAGCTTTGGTACATTCCATACCATTTTGGTACATTCCATTTATAGCAATGTAGGACAACTACATAATACCATTTGTCGTATTTGGATTGCTTGAATTCGTTCCGCAATTTAGCGTTAGGATATATTTATATATAACATTCAACGAGTAGCGGCGCACCGCAGAGAAGACTAAGTATGAAGAGTCGAGACGTCATCAAAAGTTGGTCAAGAGTGATTCCAGCAACTCGCAATTACGTCAGGTCGATCATTTTTCTCGTATAAGCGTAGTTTTTTCTTTCTTTCTTTTTAGCCACTACCTGTATCAGAAGTTGTAGCCAGTTTACTGCAATGTTTTACATTCATTCTATCAACATTTAGCCAGCAATTACTGATTTTTTGAAAAATAAGCTCACTAGATCCAGTCCCCACTATACGCACTCTTTTTGAGCTGATAGTATACTACAGTACAGGCCGGCTAGTAGCCAAGGGATTGGCTTTAATTTACAATCATCAAATAGCATCAAGCACAGTTTCAAGCGATGTCATGGGAAAAGCGAGTCAGATATGTGCAATTATTCCAATTCAGATTCTGATAATGATACGTTACATTTTCAAGGAACTTGTTCTGACACTTTCTAACAGTGGACTTATCCAAGCATACCTATGAAACAACTCGTGCATGTTAAAGCTTTCCAAAATCATGCCTGTGCATATTCTTGGCAGGCAAAGTATCAAAATATGTAAACAATACCAGGTATATGCATATGGTCCTAAGACTGAATGTCTGCTGATTATTTTCTAGTGCTGTTAAAGGTAACTCTAGTCATATTAATGAGCAAACCGTAAAATTCTCAAGTCTCACGATATTTCAGTCAATCTCACGACTTTTTAGATAACAACTCACTATTTTTGCTACTCAAGGGTTGCCAGGTCTGTGTTCAACACAATTAGTAGCGTGCACTTATTGATACTAGTGTAATAAGATCACTTGAAAACTGAAAAACAATGTCTCGGTTAGCATCAGTTCACGTCCGTCATTCCGCGCTGTCATTCCTCATCCGCCAGTCCGGCAGTCTGTGCCCGCTTTTTAACGACACCCTCCATTCAACAGTCTAAAGCGCTACGAACCATACTAATATAGCCTCTTATACTTCCAAGAAATGCATCAACAGGGTAAGAAATGTTTAGAGACTCGGCTCCAGTCAAAACCTTGACAGTAGTTTTATCATTATGAATTGGCAAAGAACCTTTGTCAGAACTTTGCAACTTGTAAACCTGGAAAGCACTATCAGCATTGGTCCATGGAATGTCTCTTCTTTTATGTTGTAGATTTATGCGTTGCAGACTTTTAGGCCATATTAAGATGTGTATGTGAACAGGGACTTTTGTCATTAAAACCACATATATACCCCCAAACTATATGTTTTAATCTATTCACAAAATGTAGTGTTTCAAAAGCAGAAAGATTCGTTTTGCCTATGCCAGTTAGTTCTTGTAATTGCTTGGGCCAAGGAGGGACAGGAAGAAACCATTCACTGGGTGGCATGGTTATGAATAAGCTAGGAAAGCGAAATTGTCATTTCCAAAACTCTGCACTAAATGCTTTGCTATCAGGAGACCTTGATGGAGAACAATATTTTTTTTGAGCAGTTGTTATTGCACCACAAACTGTTAAATTAGAAGGAAACTGCAACAAATCAAAACTAGTTCCAAAGTCCTCTTTACTGAAACTTGTAAGTAGGGAAATGTAGTAAAAAACCTGTTGAAACAACCTTGTATCTTGGTTTACATACTGTTTGTTTGGTGGGACTAACCAACCAAGGAAGAAACATGAAACCTTAAATCGCACAATTCCAAAATGGCATATTAGAAATATTAAAATTATTACAACAAACAAACCCATTTAAAAATAAAACAGTAATCATGTAGCAAAAAAAGGTTATAAATGTATTGCATGCGGTGAGATTCTTAGGATATGCTAACTATAGAATTAATGAGGCATGACCTAATTATAATTGACAAGATATCAACGGTTTCCTAGGGAATAATGAACCACATTTGTAACGTGTGACATGCGTAATTATTCATTGCGCAAATTAGTAAAATGACACTCATAAAATAACTAATCTGATTTAGATCACGCCATGTATTTGTACAGTACTAGGATTACTGGCCTAACAATAGTAGCATAGTTATAGAAAAAAAAATACTGTCATGCATGTAGTTTTCCAATGATATAAATTTTCCATTATGTCCCTGTAAAACACTGTAATATGTTCACTTGTAACGATGCTATATGTGTAACCCAAGTTGTAAATACAAGTTAGTTGTGAGTGTGCTGCAATAAAATAGAGTTAAGGAGAACGTGTCTAGAGTTCGTGCATAATTCGGTGGCAGGAGGAAACACAACCATGTCTTTGCCTGCATCCACCAACAGAGCTTCAAGCAGCACAAGTGAAACAGGCTGAGCGCAATGATCCAGTACTCTTCCCGATCGCTTTGATGGTCTGGGTGATTTCCGACACTGGTGTCACCACTTTACCACATGCACCAAGGCAAATGGGCGGACTGACACCAAAAAATTGTGAAAGTTACCAGCTTTTCTTTGTGGTCATGCAGCTACCCATTTTCATGCTCTCACAGTTGATGAATGCGTGACCTATACAGCCCTGACAACCAATCTGCAAAAGTCACTTTGCCCACCAGTTGAGCGCGAGAACTATCGCCTTTTTGAGCACGATGTTTGTGCCCTAGTGAGGACCCATCAGTATTTTGCTGGGAGCTGGAACAATTACATCGCCTAGCTGACCCGGAGCTTGACACGGACCAAATGCGTGCTCTGACGACGCACCAATTTTTGTGTGGCTTGCTGTCTGACCTTCAGCTCAAACTGCTCGAAAACGATCCTATACCCACTCTGGAGAAGATGGTTACATTCACTCAAAACCGCTGAGCAATCAATCGATTGCATATGCCGTACTCGCAACCCATTGCTGCCGTTTCTTCACCACCCAGCGAGATTGCTAGCTTGATGGCCGTGGTACAACAACTGGCTACGCACAAACGTGCACTACGTGAACCGTGTAGAGCGAAACAACCAACTTGGGAGTCGAGCTTCTGGACGCGTTTTTCCTGTGGTCATCGTGGTCACATTGCACGAGAATGCCGTCCTCCAATTTGCAACAACTGCAATCAAAGTGGGCACATTGCAAAGAATTGTACGATGGATTTAAACTCCAGTTGGGTGACTCAGTCGGGTCCATGAGTCGCCCTGGGAAAACAGGACGGTTACATCGGACCAAAGCGGTGACAAGTTGCTGCTCTAAACTACCTATCCAACCAGTTGTTGCAGCGCAGATTGAGGGCATACAGGTTAGAGCTTTAATAGATACTAGTTCGATGAAGTAATTTCTTTCTTCTCATGTGCACGCTATTTTAGATTTATACAGTTGTTGACTTCAGCCAACCTTGATAAATTGTATCTCTATTACTGGTAATTCTCTAAATATTTTACTTAGTTTTAAGACGGCAGTACAATTTAACAGCAAAACATGTTTTGCCACTGACTTTTTGGTTTCTGATACTATTGGTAATGAATATTTGCTCAAGTGGGACTTTCTTCTGGCCCATAAATTAGATCTTCAGGGAATTACGTTAGGGGATAGGTATTCCTACCATTTAGTAGGGCCTCATGGGAAAACCCCAATAATTACCGATCATGGTTCAAGGCAGACGCAACTTTTGTCTGGCGTTGTTAAAAACGCGGAACCCAAACTTGATGCACCCCAAACCCTGTTTGTTGAATCTAAGCTCAAGGGGAAAACAAATATTGTCTTGACAGAAGATATTTCTATTCGGGGTAATGTTGAAATTTTAGTCAAGGGACATGCTACCAAAACACTCCAGACTTTGGCAGGTATGATTGAACCAACCAAGTCATTTCAGGGTCGCTCGCAAAATATTCAAGTTGCCTATGCTGTAGTTTTGTCTTGCGCTCATGCTGTACCACTAAAAATCATGAATACATCTAAAGAGCCTGTCCAACTCGTTGCCAGCACAGCAATTGCTAAATTTTTGCCACTACTTACATTGGGCACTACTGGTTCTCCTCGCCAAAATTCGCACAACTCTAATACGTTTTCGTGTGGTGCCATTGAGACATTTGCAGAAGCTCTTTGTAGTAAGTTAGCCGAAGCTATTGACCCTTCATTAAGCCAGATTGAAACACCGAAACTTGACCAATTACTTTTGGATTGTTCTGATGTGTTTTTGGAGGAACTCGGTTATATTGACGTAGTCAGTTATAAAATTGATACACGCAATAACGATCCTATGAAACAACGTCCACGTTGTTTGCCATATATTTATGACAAGACAAACAAACATGTCAGAGATATGCTTGATAAAAACGTGATCCAACCAAGTACTAGTGCGTGGGCATCTCTTGTTGTTCTAGTTTGGAAAAAAGACAGTCAACTGCGTTTTTGCATTGATTACTGCAAACTAAATCAGATTTCACGATGTGAAGCATTTCCCTAGCCAAATATTTCAGACTTATTAGATTCACTCATGGATGCAAAGTTTTTCACCACTTTAGACTTGCACAGTGCCTATTTGCAATTTCCGATGGATCCTGCAAATTGTGATAAAACAGCCTTCATGACAAAAAATGGCCTCTACAAATTCTTGCGCATGCCATTTGGTTTGGCTCGGCCCCACCTACTTTCAAGCCACGATGGAAACTGTCCTTTCTGGCCTTAGTTTTGAAATGTGCCTTTCCTATTTGGATGATGTAATTATATATTCTAAGACATTTGACGAACATTGTGAACACTTGCGAATAGTTCTCTCACATTTTTGGCAAAATAATCTTTGAGTTAAACAGACGAAATCCAAATTTGGGGCACGACAAGTCAGATACATAGGTCATTTAATTTCAGAGCATGTAATACAACCTGATCATCTCAAAATTGAAGCAGTACACACCTTTGTTTACAGCAGACTTGATTAAGTCAGTGCACTGTTTTCTTGGCCTTGCTGGTTATTACTGCAGATTTATTTGACGTTTTTCGACCACTGCTGCCCTGCTTACTGACTTCACCAAAAAGAATGCTCATTTTCACTGGTCGGCAGCATGCGAACACGCTTTTGAAATGCTCAAACATCTATTGTGCACGGCACCTGTACTTAGTTCCCTGATCTTACTGAAGATTTTATACTCCAGACTGATGCTTCTGATGTTGGGCCAGGTACCATTTTATACCAAAAGGAATGTTTCGGCAACAAACAAGTTATAGCTTATGCGTCACGCACGCTTACTGATCGTGAACGCATATTCTCAGCAACCAAGACAGAGGCACTAGCAGTTGTGTTTGGTACTAAACATTTCCGCACTTATGTTCTTGGCAAAAAATTTTACTTGATCACTGATCACAACTGATTACGATGGCTTAAAAGCATGAAACTGAAGGGTAGAATTGCACAATGGATCATGGACCTACAAGAATTTGATTTTCACAAGGCGCAAAAGCGAATGTTTACATACTAACATTGGTGCACTTTCCCTGTTACCTCGCAGCACCACTAGTGCTTACATCAATACGATTTCCATCAATCCTACAATTAACGTTCATGATTTACAACAAAATGATCTCTTCTCTCGAAAGTCATCAAGTCCAAACTCTCCAAAACTGGTCAGCCACCTTTTCCATCACTAGCACATTAGGCCGCATTTGCTCACGGTTTTTCTGGAAAAAAATGCACCAAACTGTTGAAGATTACATTGCCTCCTGCCAGATTTGCTCACAACACAATCAACAAGCGCCTTCTGACAAAGCACCTCTCAAACCAATTGAGGTTTGTGAGCCATTTACTTTCTGGGCAATGGACTACATGGTCCTTTGCCAGAAACCACTCGTGGAAACAAGCACATACTAGTCATCATGGATCATTTCACCAAATGGTGCTAAAGATTTGCCACAACTAACAATAGAGCAAGTATCGTCACTGAAATCATAGTCACTGAAGTCTTTTCCTGATATGGCCCACCAGCAGTTTTTCATTCAGATCAGGGTGCGAATTTTGAAAGTAATTTAATGCATGATATTTGTAATCTCATGGCCATTTCCATATCACAAACTACTGCCTACAACCCACAATGCGATGGTTCAGTGAAACGTCAAAATAGGACTTTACAAGCTATGCTAACTGCGTTTTATTCACAGCATTGAGAAAACTGGGAATTGTGGTTTGATTCAGTCGTATACACTTACAATACAAATCGACATGAATCATTAGGGGTATCTCCTTATGAGGTTGTATTTGGCCATTTACCCCATATACCTTTGGAATTAGAACTGGGTTTGCTTTTAGAAAATCCAATGATGCAGACTGAATACGCTTCTGAGACTAGGATAGCACTACAGGATATATGAGAAGCAGCATGCATTCATTTGAACCAGGCCAGACTACACCAGGCAGTGTACTATGATAAAAGCACAGCAGACTGGGATAGGGGATAGAACAAACAGTTTGGCTCAAGCAACCGAAGCACCAGAAATTTGGAGAGAAATGGGTTGGTCCATATGAAATAATCAGTTGTACTGGAGTGAACTATAGGATTAAGGCCGAATCAGAAAAGGAAAAAGTTGTGCCTCACAACAATCTAAAACCATGTACTGTCCTTAAAGATAGAGGTGAGCTCGTTTTTCCAAACTGGGAAACCAGAGATATTCAAGTTGTGGAAAATGAATTGTTTGGTTTGCTTGTGGAGCAACACCAGAACAGCCCCTCCAACAAAGGGTACGACCGCCCAATCTCGGGCAGAACATCAGACCGCCTGACAGATATACGCCCTAGGCACAGTCTTTCCTTTATCAATCAGATTGTAGCTTTTAATTGTCATGTGTTGGTTCTTGGGACGCAAACAAAAAAAGGAGGTGAATAGTGTAATGTGTGATGTGCATAATTCATTGCACAAATTAGTAAATGACACTCGTAAAAGAGCTAATCTGATTTGGACCGCGCCGTGTATTTGTACAGTACTAGGTTTACTGGCTTAATAATAGTAGCATAGTTATAGATAAAAAAAACACTGTCATGCATGTAGTTTTCCAATGTTATAAATGTTCCATTACGTCCCTGTAAAATATCGTAATATGCTCACGTGTAATGATACTATTTATGTAACCCGAATTGTAAATACAAGTTAGTTGCGAGTGTGCTGCAATAAAATATAGTTAAAGAGAACATGTCTAGAGTTGGTGCATGCTATGTTTCTATGCTTGACAACATTCAAAAATGGAGAAGACCATTCCCAAAACTTCCTTATGTGATGCTGACATAGAATTTGCATTGAGACAATGTCACAATGCTACATTGATGACTTTTAGCCATAAAGCATTAAACCATGTTGAGATTGCCATAAATGTCCTCTTCAGAGATAAAAATCCTCTGATGCATGGGCAATGTGATATCGTGAAGGACTAGGTATGATTGATCCTTCCCAAAAAGGCTCCATATGCTATGAAGATTCTAAATCAATTGCAACACCACTTGTTACTGCTATTGTAGATCAGGTGAGAGAGTATGGTCTGCTGAAATAACTAAAGCGTAAACCAGCGGGAGAAATCACCTACGCAACATTAGAAGACAGCTAGGGAAAGTTGATGCAAGCCAGATAATTGACAACTTATCCCAAAATTTGCAGAGATTAATGAAAATATTGTCTGAGAAAGGCGCGTCTACATAGCTAAGTATGCTCCCGCTGTCTGATTATGGATTTGCCCTCCATAAAGGTGCCTTCCATGATGCTTTGTGTCTGAGTTATGGATGGCTTCATCAAAAACTTCCTTCTCGCTGCATATGTGAACAGAAATTTTCACTGGAACATGCTCCAAGTTGTTCACGAGGTGGTTTTCCATCGATTCAGCATAACAAGATAACAGATATCACTGCTGAACTCTTGACTGAAGTTTGTCATGGAGTGGGTACTGAACTGTGCCAACAACCTATAACTGATGAAATTTTTTCATATAGATCAACAAATAAAGAGGATGGCGCTCGACTCAATATCAAAGCCGAAAGTTTCTGGGGATGTGATCGGCAACAAGCACTTTTTGACATCAGGGTTTTAACCCTTTGGGACTGAGCTATCGCACTACATCTCTTTCCCAATGCTATCATAGAGACGAGCTCAAGAAGAGATGAGCATATGAAGAATGATTCAGAGAAGTAGAGCATGGATCTTTCTCTCTACTTTTCTTTTCAACAGTGGATGGTATGGGCGTAACTGCAAATGTGGTGCATAAAATATCGCATCCTTGATTGCCGACAAACATGGTAAACGGTATAGTCAGAAAATCAACTGGATGAGATGCAGATTCAGTTTTTCACTAATACGATCAGCATTTATGTACTTACATGTGGCTAGGTCTTCTCTACATAGACCAATATCCTCGTTTGAAGGAGAGATTGACTTAGCTTAGCTTAACTTGACATATTTTTAAAATAATTGACTATATTATTATGGATTTAGACTATTTTTAACAATGATTTAATGGTATAATTTTTAAAACAAACTGGCATACCCAACATTTTAGATTTTTGAGTAAATTTTCAATAAAGAAGCATTACTGTAAGCCACTATTGGTATATTGTAATAAAGATTATATTAAGAAAAAAAAAGGCAATGCATTTGTGAGTTAGCAGTGATACAAGTGTACACAGATTGCCTGTTATCATTACCCAAAACTATGATAAGAGGAATGGTGTTTTAAATGGCTAGAAGGGAAAAGTCCACATAATACAAGGCAAATCTGTTTTTCTATGTTTAGTTAAAGGCTCAATAATCAGCACATGCTTACTTACATCTAAAAGGCTAGAAGGAGCTCTAAAAACTACATATCCATCTGTACCTGGGTATGCATTCACTACACTGAGCTATACAGAATACCTGGAGAGCATGCTCCAATCTTGCTCCAGTCAAACAAGGTAAAAAATGGCAGATTTTGACAAAAGATGACACCAGTTGCCATGGAAACATTACCTTTCCACTGGATAGTTACTGCTGTACAAGGCTCACTCTGAGACATGCAATTGGTGTTCGCATATTCCCTCAGCCCACTACTACAATGGGCACTAGCAGATCGTTATGGCTTTCCAAAAAAGACTAACAAGGCCAAGTTATATGATTCTTGTAGTTTTGCATGGCGAAAACAACAATATCAGTACTTGTTTGAGGGTATTATTGCAAGGCTTCTGGTCTGTTAGCTTGGACCTTCATCAGTGCAACTAACTTGAAAACATTTATATGTCACTTTTAGATCACAACTGTCCTGATCTGATTGCCGCATTTTTTAATTGTTTTAATTAAAGTGCACGTGCAAGACAAGGGTCTAACTAGAGAACATTGAAGAGAGCACGCCACGTGCTATTTAGTTGGTTTCCCTCTTGATCTACAAATTTATGTTTGAAAATTTCAATAGACTCTCTCATTTTATGAGAAAATTTATATTTATCATTTACCAAAATGGTTGCTTCATTCCATTTTATGTGATGATCGTAAGTCCATGCGTGATGCACTACAGCAGACTTATTGAGTTTAGCTTTCTTGCAATTAGATACACAAATATAGTATACAGGGTGTATAAAAAAAACGCAATCCTACGTTCAATTAAATATTTCAAAAAGAGGAGCAATTGATGAAGGCTAATATATCCACTGTTCGAATGCTC
>JAODVQ020469098.1:0-10355 GCA_025400075.2 Phenganax stokvisi
GGCCAGTTATTTTATTCCACCAAGTAAAACATTTTGTTTTTAGCACAATTTTTTGCGTGGACTCATGAAGTTAAATAAATCACTGCTAGTCTATTTTTAATGCAAGAGCACAGTGTCAGTGTCAAACCAACCTTGGCAATTATTTCTTTGTCTATTCTTTCAATATTCAAAATTTGTTTCGCTTCTTCTAGTGATATTCCCATCATGCTATTTGTCGTTGCTCTTTTTGCTCCTTCTTTGGCTGTCTTTGCAGCACTTTGAGCAGCTTGTCCTCCTAGTCAATAAAAACATTCTCGAATCTTGAGCAAGGGATAAATAGTTTAACTGTAGCCCAGTAAAGACTCCTGTATCTTATTAGATTACATTGGGTTATGAAAGTTTATTGGACACATGTAGCAGGATGTCATGCAGTCTAGGTGAGAAATACCTGATAGTAATGTATACATGTAAGTACCTGCAGATTTCAAATTCAAACTGCTTTATCTACCAAATTTATTTTATTACAAAGGTCTCATTTACCCATTTGAACTACATTTCTTAGCCTGGGCTCGTAATTCTTAATCTAGATTTTGACTGGCTATAGTAAAAACCTATGCAGCAGACTGAAGTAAACCTGCAATTGAAATTCAGCACTTTGAAAATGAGGAAACGACATCCGCAATCATTTTACTGAAAAATTTCCCACAGTACTAGAAGAACTTCAAACAATATTCATGCTTTAAAATCTCTCCAACCTACGTCTCAAGAAGACCCTCTAGTTGGTGAGCTCTGAAAGGGCTGATCTATGTACAGTGAAAAGCTAGGTCTATAGCTCATGCGAAAGGGAAAGAGTGGTGTTAGAGCATTTTACAGAATATAAGGCTACAGAAATAGTAATTATTAAATTACTTTTAAAAGTAGCTAATCTTAATTCTAACTATAACACATTTGCATCACCAATAATACTTTGAGAGAGACTCACTGTTAATAAAATACTTACTTTGAAATTCTTGCCTCAAAGCCTGAGTGAATGCTCTGGCGACCACTTGACCACCCAAAACAATTATTTGTGCTATAAACCGCGCCTGAATGAAGAAAAACTATTAAACAGAGCAAACAAAACAAAAAAATCATATATTTTGTAAAATTAATCTATTTTATACCATTTCACACGTTTTATTACGAAATCTTCATGATACTTTCTGTACCCAGCTTATGTAATGTTGAAAAATAATTTGGTTTCCGGCGCTATACTTCATGAAATACGAGTATTAGTGGTCGAATACATCGCAGTGCTGCTATTTAAATTACGTCACTTTGATGACGTGTGGTTTACCTTTACGAGAAATATTTACATAAAATCACAGAAATCATTCAAAATGAGCAATAAGACAAAATTTACGAAAGAAGAACTCAAGGATAAATTAGATGGAAATGAACTTGATTTGAGTTTGTGTAGCCTTTCCAAAGTACCAGTTCGTGAAATAGTGAGTTGTAGCAAAAATGTTTCACAGTGATTAGTGATGGTGCACACATAAAATCTGAAATATTGAAGAATCTTTAATTAATGTATAATAAAGTAGTGAGTACCTCCGCTAGAAGGTTTTGTTTTCACCATGGTTGTCTGTAAGCAAACACAGGCTTTATGAAATTTTCAGAAAATGCTAAAATAAAGATCAATAGAGTTTTTCTGAGCAAAGTGCTAGGCGTACCTTATCCATTGCAATATGAGGTGAACCCAACTGGTGATGTGGAAGATTTTTTCAGAAATTATTTTAATTGTTAAAGTGATGTTTTGGTTTTGGCTATTAGATCCATTACCTTGTTAAAAATATATTGCATATTATCAATCACTTTTGCATCATGGTGACAAGAACTCATTTTAGATTATTATACATCGGCCATGCCTAGTGATCTATTCTAATAAGTTATTCACATTTTCAGGTGTCACTACCAAAAGCCACCTCTCTTGATTTGTCATGCAATATTCTACTTACACTACCAGTAAGTGATCAACATACATCAGCATATTGAAAGAGTGATGTGTTACACTTGAAATTATCAAAACTCATTTTTATTCCTGGTTTTCAGGCGACATTCTCTATGTTAACTCAGTTAACCAGATTGGACCTAAGCAAGAACATGTTGACTGAACTACCCGATGACTTTGGTCGTTTAGTAAATTTACTGAGATTAGATCTCTACAGCAACAAATTGACTGCAATGCCTATCAGTTGTGTTCAATTGAAGAGATTAAAATGGCTTGATTTGAAGGAGAATCCAATTCAAACACTTTTGGCTGAAGTAGTTGGAGATTGTCTTAGTGCTGAGGAGTGCAAACGTTGTGCTGATAACGTAAGTTCATAGTTGGTCACGCATTGACTTCAGATATCTGAAAATGCTCTGAATGAGTACATGTTTGTAAGCTGCTTTGATTATGTAGTATGAAATTGTCTTGATTTCTGTGAAAAATACAATTGTCCAGCTGACATTAGACTGGTCACTAAAACTTCGGATACACGAGCACAATATTATTGCCACATTGGCAATGTATTAGTTGTAAAATCGTTGTGTTATCAAGGCAAGAGGTAAACTGTTCGTGTATCATGCTCTGTGATGGCAGTGCAATTGCGCAAAGCTTCCTGCAATCATTGCCAAAGTTTGAAACCATTGAAATTTGGGGCAATGAAATATTTTTTCAGCCATTGCGTTGCTATCGCGGCACTTTTATTGCTCATGTATCTGTAGCTTAAAATGAAGTAGGATGCATTGTAATTAGCACGTTTTGTGTTTAGAAGAGACCTTAATTATCAGATAGCAATCCAAGGGCTTCCTGTGACAAGTATAGACTTGCATTGCACTGTAGTACATGCCTCAACATAACTCAGATTACATATTGACTATATTGACTATATTTACACCAAGGCGTGTAAGAGACTTTATGCTCTGCGCATGTTTGTATGGGCTGGTGTTAAAAAGGAAAGCATTGTTAAAGTTAATATGTCACAATAGCCCATCCAGTTTTGGAATATGCTGTCCCAGTCAGGCAATCAATCCCGGATCATCTGTCTCAAAAGATTGAATCTGTCCAGAAAAGAGCTATGAGAATAATCTGGCCTGAAGCTGACTCCTATATCGAGGACCTCCACTTAGCTATACTGGATACCCTTTCTAATAGAAGGATTTCTATATCTCAAAGATACATGAGTAAAATGAAGTGTCTGACACATCCACTCCATTTTTTATTACCCACTCAATCTGAAGATCCTCCTGACAAAAATTACTCTCTAAGACACACGAAGCAGGACATTATCTTATTTAGAGACAAAAATTTTTGTAAAACTAGAAGAACGGCAGATTTGTTACATTCAGATGTTTTTAACTGTTATAAATTCTAACGTAGTTGTATTTTATGTTTTTGCTAACTCGATAATTCAGTTTTTCTAAACTCCAAAGAGTTTAACAAACCATCTTATCTTATCAATGCAAGCCATGCTGCTTTTTCTAATTTAGCTACCCAATGTATATCATTTTTCTCGTAATCTTTTTCCATTTTTGTTTAATGCACAGTGTGGTGTAATTAAGCTGTATTTAAAAACTGTAGATGATCGCATATCTAAAAGTGCAAAATTCAGAACAGGAAAGAATACGACAGAGAAAGTTAAGAGAAGAACGAGAACGAGAAAAAGGTAAAAAGGTCATTACTTGTCAGAGTCCTTTGTTATGCTTTTTGTCGTTTTGTCTAGTATTTCTCCCGGAATCTTAGCCATAGCTATATATCTTTCTGACGTTTGATTGCATGTTCAAACGATTTGCAAGTGATTTATTTCACATTAACAATCAAAATTCTGGAGTATTCCAACTTTCCACAACCAGTGCACTTATTTTAAAGGTTTAAAAACCTGCCAGTGTTAGCTACTGTATACTTAAAATGAAGTCCTGTTACTTATCTGGGTTCTAACATTTCAAATGATCGTCAGACAATTATGCCCGTTGCAAAAAATTAACAAACTGCTTCAAGATCATGAGTCTCTTAAGTCTTAAAAATCTAGCAGCTGATTCAAAACTATGTATTTTGTGCTGTCTCATAGAAAAGAAAGCTTTGGAAGAAGTTAACGCTCTAAAAGAACGGGAATTGAGAAAAAGACAAAAAATGTTGGAGAAGCAAGAACGAAGAGCTGCGTACGAGGCGATGGAAAAACAAAAAAGATTATTGGCTGAGCAAGCTGAACAAAATATCAAAAAAGGTAAACTGATTGAATTGAAAGTTTTATTCTTGCCATTTGTTGATTTAATTTGGTAAGGTTGTACCAACCGTGTCCGTCTTTTTGCTGAAGGAGTCGAGCGTGTGACACAGTTTTAACACGGAAGAGCTAACGCGTTTGTTGTTTATCAACGGGAAAGTAATTTTAACTTGCATGGTCATGAGACAAGAACTTGTATAGCTACCTAGCTTCTGTTATCGAACTACATATCATAACCATGTTTGATAAATTACGTTGACTACTTCTCACCATCATGCTGCTCTTTTGCGATGTTTTCAACTATGTTTCTTAAAATAGTTCTTGAGTGTAATGAATGAATCACGAATTTAATCACATAACTGTTTAACTTTTGCGGTATCCTTGCATTAAGTTATCTTGAAATGACTTTTTTTCACACCTCAGACGCGAACTCAGACCTCTGTGACACAAATCTCACAATTATGAGCAATCTTATTGTGAGGTCATTACCTTTTATACCCATTTATCGAAACAATGGATTATGGGTAGTCAATTAGCCTCTGCGTTGTTGCGTCACTTAATTTAACCTGGCAGTCGTAATTGCAATGGCTTTTTTTCAATCATGTGATTTTGAGATTTTAGATGACGGGCAAGTATGTCAAAGTGGACGTTAAATACTTTTTAGTTGACTTCAACGACAGTTGAAGACATAAAGGTTTGATGCATTATCAATTCACTGTTGTACACGCCACTCAAATGGGAAAAATCGTCAACAAAGTTGTTGACTTGCCCGTCATTTGGTTAAAAAATCATGTGATTGCAAATAAGCTGTATAATTTGGTCTGATAACTTTATTTTGATTGAAGACTCATTGACAGTTGAAACGGGGCCGTGAAAAAATGAACAAAATAAATGCGGCATGAGTTTGTATCGTAAGATAGGAAAAACATGCACGGCTGTTCACGTCGTAAATATAGACCGTTTATAACCAGAAAATGTTTTCCAGTGCAAGCTAATACAGTATGTGTATTGTAAATCGCACTTTAGATGAAAAGTCTGTCGAAGATGAACTAGTTTCGAAAAACGAGAGAGAAAATAAGAAAACAGGTAAATACTCTTGAATATTTCGATTGCACTGTAGTCTCCGCTGCAAATGTCATGTACTAAGTGCTAGCCGCATTTTGCTCGGTTGAAATTAAACTTAAAATTAAAATAGGGGCGCAGTTGCAAAACATGCACGTCTTGAAGCCATATGGTACAAATCGAAAATGAGACCATTCGCCGGATGTGGTGCTGTGCTTTGCCAATTGAGCAAAATGCAGAGACAGTTGCCCGGAGCTCAGTGGCCTGCACAAGTTTTTATACCGTAGGTCAAATGACGGTTATACAGTAAGCGAACCACTTGGCAACAACAGCAATACGCGAGTGTATTGGAAATAGCTATTACTATGCAATAATACGGTGTACGACCTTACAAAGAGAGTGCAATCAGTTAATTATGGTCACCATTACAGTTACGAGTTGATCATTTCTGTAGCAACATACATCCTTGGTGCTTTAGGGAAAGTTTTCAATGCTTTAAGCTCTGTGCTACGTTAATTTGAGACTTCTATTTTGTAGGAAAATCACGTTCTTCATTTATGATGTTCATTGTTCTTCTAATTGGATTATTCTTTGGAATATATGTTATACTAATGTTTTGCAATAAACATGACTGTAGTTTTACGAGGCTAAAACAGATGTTGTAGAACCATTCAAATAACCAGTTATTAGTTCAAATATTTAGCGGGCTTTGTAGCTACTGTTGTACATCTGTTCACGCTATAGACGAACCATTATATATGCAATAATAATAAATCAATATTTTCGTTACAGAAAAAAGATATTCTATGTTGTAGTTGTTTAGTGACTAAAGGTGACTTTATCGTAGCCGAAACGCTATGTAGGTGTTAAGCTAATGGGCAGTTCCAGCTATCGACTAAATATTGATCAAGATACGAAGAGCAAACATCATCATCACTGCTTAAAAGAGCATTCTAAAATAAGTAAAATTACGAAATGCTGTAAATTACGGATATTTTACATTTATATTTGTTCAGCACTGCAAGCCGGCGACGACATTAATTCTACATGTGCAATTGAAGATCGAGGCAGAAGAGCGTAATGCTGCAGTTTTGCTTGTTGACTGGTTCTTAAAATCTTTCAACAGTTTAAGATATTGAAAACCAAACACTAGCTTGCTACTTATCATTTTTGCTGTTCTCCTGAAGACAAAATGTAATCATGCAGAAAAATGTCGGAAACGTGTGCTTATTGCGTCTACATTTTCTGCCAATGTTGTTTCGTGATTGGAGATATACGGGAGATGAAATATGTTGATTATTGCAGTAACTTGGTGGCAGGTAGTACTGGGTATAAGCAGACAGCAACAATACGCTGATGAGAATTTGCCGTTGTGGCATTGATGCCTGATTAACGGCGAAGAGCGAAGAACTGACAACTATTATATTGTAGGAGAGGTATTGCTTATCTTACTTTTGAAACAGTTTTACAACTTGTATATCACTCAGTTTTCCTCACTATTCCGAAATCAAAAACTTAACGAGATAAGCTCAAGAGTGTAATATTTGCAAGATTTGTATTTCAACTTGTCACAGTTGTACACGTTCATAATCTCTTTCAAATATAAGAGTCTATTGATAAGCTCAAGTATGATTCAGAGTATGTTATGCAAACAGTATGTTTACCACACTGTCCTGGCGTATTACTCACATCTAATTGTTTATATCATGCTTGAGAGATTCAAATTGGAAATTTTTACGTGTATATAATCAATTGTGTTTTTGTCATTTCTTATTTTAAACTTATTCCGCGAGCTATAAATCATTACAATAATGGTGAATCATGTGCAATATATATAGTGCCGTACGAAATCCACGTACAAAAAGGTTCAGTAACCATGGTTTTATAATAATTTGAATCTCCAGTCTTGCGTTTTGCAATATAAAAAATAACGAGAGTTTTCTACTCATTACAATGTCATTTATTGTCCATGTAATGGCAAGTTTTAAGACTTGAGGTTCAATATGCATTGTGTAGCAGCATTGTGCGCAGGCTGACAGCCGGTCACAGGTGACAAGTTTGCAGCAATATTCTACATATATGGCATCACACGCAGAGACGATTGATAATCTCAATTTTATTGCGTTTCAACTTAAGCCTTCAAAGCCGCTAAACATCGTGATATTTATTTTCAACTTGACTGGCTGTCTCCTTAACATACTGAAGTCACCAAGAAACACCATTTTGTTAAAGTTTTTTCTTCTGTTCACATAAAGTTGATTTGGTGCAGGATGTATGAACGTGAAGTGATCAAGTAGTACAAGTTGTATCAACTTGTACTTGACTCAACATTGGAATATTACAAATCCCTTATAATAAAAATTGATGGCAAATAGTTTTCCACGCGATGAAAATATCAAAAACCATCGCTTTGATGATTACCAGAACTCACTAAGTTCGCTAGGTCTTATTTGGAAATCGAATTGCCTGGGATATTCAACAGTTAAATTGGATGGAATGATTCAGTCCGAACTAAATGGCTGTTCACAATGTTTCATGTAACGTCAGTTTTTACAACGGCTCAGGGAGCGACAATGACAATGCATGTTTCCTTTAAGTCCTCGCTGCTTTTTCGTAATTGTAACAAACAACCGAATATACCATAGTGATATTTCTTTGCCAGATCTGGTAACCATGGGTTCAGTACCGGGCAAGCTTCGCAAGTGTATGAAGAAGAAACAGGAAGATCTAGAAACAAAAACGTTGGAGGCCATCAACGATCACAATGCAGATCAAGTAAGCTTGACATTTCAGATAGAAAGTCGATGTTTTTTGTCTGCATGTTTCCTTCGAATGCGGGCAGTGCGTTGCATTTATTGGATCACTTGTAATGAAATCAAAATAGGACGCGCTCATTACTTGGAAGCTGGATGACTTTCAGTCGTCAAACTATTTATATAGAATAGGTAGGTATTACAAAGTGGTTCCCTCGTCACGTGGGACGAATGGTGCCCAGTCAAATTCAGAATTTTATGCGCCGATAAGAGCAAGCGGGTTCAACTTAATTTCCCTTTTTATATCTTTTTCACTGCAAATAAGACTGCTACACGTATATTAAGAAGTATATCAACATGCTTGTCTTATGATAGCAGTAAGTTTACTACCAGCTCGTTTTGTCCAAAAAAACCTAGTGAAACTCAGCTATTGAGTTCAATGTTGCTTCATGCTCTACGATGTTTTACGGGTACTCAAGTTGCGCTCTTAATACAACGAAACACCTGCGCTTTAGTTTTCATGGTCGGTGTAGCTAGTTGGCTAGTAACAATGGTAAATTGTAGCGGAATAGCAGAAGAATTATTATTTTTTAGACTGGCCAGCCTTCCTCCAGCAATGTGGAAATAAACGAGGATCATCAACACAAAGTAACGATTGAGCCAGTTCCACAAGCTCATCAAGGTCAACCAGAAAAGGAAGTGAATAGTGATGGCGAAGATGACGAAGAAGGTATAGAGGAAAACGACGATAGTGAAAAAGGGGAAGACGAAGATGATAATGACAAAGAAGAAGAAGAAGAAAAAGAACAGGAAGAAGAAGAAGGAGAAGAAGAAAAAGAAAAAGAAGAAGAAGAAGAGGAGGAGGAGGAAGAAGATAAAGAGGAAGAGGAAGAGGAAGAGGGGGAAAAGAAGGATAGGACTAAGGAAGATGAGGAAACTGAAGGAGTGGAGGAAGTTGCAAGGATAGAAGAAGACACAGAACTGGAAGATAATGAACCGGAAGAGGAATACACAACTTATAATGAAAAGAAAGTGAAAGTGGAGTACTCAGGACTTAAACTGAAAGCATTACGAGGAAATATGAAAATTGAGTACCCTGAGAAGACCCAAATTGTCAGAATTTTTACAAGTTCAACTTTTACCGGTTAGTTTATCTCGAATTTCACGATGTATGAGATCAGAAATAAACGACCTGTCCTACCTACGGATATTTTTACAATTGCTTAGTCTTCTATACCTAGAGGTTTGAAATTATTTTAAATGCTTGATATTCTAAGCCACTTTCATGGCTACGCTAAAGATTCCCTTGTGTTATACTTTTGAACAGCTGCGTTCATTGGCCTTCCTCTTAGATACATCGGTTGAACGAAACACTCTGATGGAGACAGTTTATCCTCAGTTGAAAATATTTTGCCAGAAGAAAGGTTTTGAGTTCCAGGTTGTAGACATGAGATGGGGTGTGCGTGACGAAGCGACTGATGATCACATGACTACTGAACTGTGTATGAAAGAAATCTACGCATGTCAAAAACTATCAACGGGACCAAACTTTATTGTGAGTGACAATGTTTGTTTATTCGTTTGCGCATACCGTGAGAAGTGAAGTCTATCAATTCTCTCTCTGTCATGATTTCTTTTCAATTTCAAGCAACATTTGCCACATGAGCGACAGCACTGTCTTGACAAAAGACATATTTTCTATTGTAGTCTTGTGTTTATTATTGTATACGCAATAAATGGACCTTTTTTTATCTCAGCGGCATGCTTTAGAATATATATAGTAGTGCTAAGCCTTTTATTGTACAATCGTTTCTCACCCTGCTTTCACGTTACAAGCTTGTTTGACTTGATAGTACCGCATTCGAAATTTCGAGCAAATATTCCATTACAAAATTTCAGACGTTTCTTGGTCAAAAATATGGCTATCGTCCATTTCCGCCAAGGATTGAAGAACGTGAGTTTAATGAATTGATGAAGGCCGTGGAGTCAGGTGACGATCAGACGACGTTGAAGAGATGGTTCAAGCTGGATACTAACGCAGTTCCCCATGAGTACATCTTACAACCTGTGACATCACTTTTGCCCAACTATCGCAATCAATTGAACCAAGATCTGAGAAAGGCAGCCTCAAGTGAGTGGTGGTCTTGTTTCGAGAAGATGCAAATGGCGTTAAGGAAAGCTGCAATCAAGGTTCTGGGCGAGAATGAACAAAAGAAATACGTCATGTCAGGTTTGTTAGTTTGACCAATAGCAGTTGTTACGAAATGAGTGGAGATGGGATAATTGTTTTGTTTTGACCTTATACAAACGAGGCTAT
>JAODVQ020469316.1:0-10352 GCA_025400075.2 Phenganax stokvisi
GGTCACAATGTACTGTGCCCAGTTTACATAATATACTGCAATTCATTGCGATAACCGTCTTATTCAATCCATTACTACTAACTATGAAAGAGTAATCTGCACAGCGTGGTGATACTCGCTCTCACACCTGTTTTTTTTTCTGTATAAACCTTTCCCGCAGCCACCTTATCTATTGACGTAGTGGTCGATGTAGGAACAGTTGCAAGTGTAGGACGAGGAACGCCTAGAAATCAAACATTAGAAATTAGACCACAAAACATTTTACCCGAGCCCAGTTTTAGACTTTGCACCCCCGCCGGGTAGGCGAAGTGAAAAACTGACTACCAACCCGAGCGGCGGAGTAATTAGCATAGCAGAGTTTTTTCAACATAAATCTTCACAGTAAAATATAGGAAAGCTCTAAAATCTAACTGGGCTATAAGGGCAAGTCACACTCCAACGATAACAATAAATAATAGTATAAGCTTGGCCCATGGGTGGGACACTCACTCGGGCAGACACGAAATTTTAGCTACGTGAAAGTTGCATGGCTTATAAGGCATGCAACAAAACATGTGCAAGGGGTTCTAACATCTACTCTTGTTATACTCGTATCTCTTAGATAAACTCTTTTTAACACAGCGGGATCACACAATTAAATGTTATAAACAGAGGCGTTTGTGATGTCTAATACTGTAATACACGAAGGCAGTTAATTAGTGTTTCTTTTTTGTGACGTTCTGCTATGTGAACAGGTGAGGCGTTCGGGAAAAAGAATGACGAAGTTTATTTCAAAACAGTTTTCTATTGTACAATCTTACCTATACTGTACTCTTCAGTTGAAGCAGAGCAAGCTAGAGTTGAGATGATGAGAGATAGAGCTCGAAGCATTGCCCGACACTTCATTGCCATCGCACCTCAGCTGAATTATTATAGTCACTGCGTTAACTCGTTTTTTATCTCTCTTATAGGTATATAGAGTCTCACAGCAAGACTAGATCGAATCAAGATCTTTAAATATTGATGATTTAGAGCGGTATACTAGCTTAAGCCAGAAAAAGCGCACTCGAAAAGTCTTTCAAATTATCGCAAAGAAATGTCGTTACAACATGTAACCAGCACTTCCATATTATGCTCTTTAGCATTAATTCTTAATCAGTAAAAGTGCTTTTTCCTATCATTGGTTTAAACGTGAATCGCAAATTAATAGTAGCCTGGCAACACTAATTATAGAACTCGATGTGAGCGATTCATTAAACAATTATGTCGAGAAACTGTCTTTATTTTCTGCACAAAGTGTGTATGAGACACGGGGAAACAAAACTAAATCACGCGTCTAATTACATGGATTTGCCCTATCAGGAAGAGTTTGTGTATTGAAACTATTATTACCGATAATTTCAAATATGAGAAAAAATTTAGTTCGAAAAAATTTAGTTCGTAGAACAAGTTATTAGCAACGAACATCTCTTTAAAAGTGCATCATCACACATAAATTGTCACGCGCAAAAGCCTCCTTGTTAATGTCACAGGCGATTGTTTCTCTCAAAGAATTTTTCGATCTAAACATGACAGCCCGATTCTGCAAGTTGAAACTTGACTGTATAGAAATCAATTACATTAAAAATTTATTACAGGGCGCGTGTAAGCAATATTTCGCTTGTTCACAATCGTCATGAAACGTCAGTCTTGTTGGTGACATTGACGTTATTTCTTTGAGAAATTTACGTTCGTGAGGACACGCAAAAGCACAATAATGAGCCATGTACTTAATCGTGCTATGCACGCAAATGACAATCATGCAGCGATAACTTCCTAATCGGACACAATTAGGCTGAATTAACTATGCTGAATGTATGGTGAATTAATTTTACTGCAATTAATTGGACACAATTACATTTACTTTATAATCTTATAGACTGCACTTTTCGCCGGTATGGATATATCAATTGCGACTACAAAATAATACTTTTACATGCATCACTTCATACACACATGCAGTCTCAATACATAAGATGAAAGAAAACAGGTTGTAACAAATATTCGATTTACGTTAAGCGTCAAGCATCCTCTAACTGATGAAGTCTCGAGCAATTATTTTAATATTTGTTTTATTTGAAACAGCTACAGTATGACTGCTTCGCAAGGATGAATTGTGAAATTTTCAAAATAACTTTTCCAAATAATATAAATATTACAATAATCACCAAAATTTCTTTAATTAACACCTTATCGAATACAATCGAATGCACTTCACCAATCAATCGCATGCAGGATTTAATATTAAATAAGCATAGTAGGTTTTTATACAAATAGAAAGATATCGTGGAATGATTGAAGTTTTAAGTTTCAACTTGAAATTAGATGTGCTGAAGAAGCAAAGTAGATGAAATAAAGAGTCGAACATTCCAAAATGACTTTGCAACAAAACTTGCAAAAGCACAAACAAGGATTGGTCAAATATTTTTTCAGTCATTATGAAGCACAAAAAAGCATAAGAATTCAAAGATGACGTCACATAGTCACGTCGTTGATGAAACCTGCTCTGAAGTGTGCAGTATTGCAATTTCGTTAGAATAGGCCCTAGTTTATTAAGCCGGCTAAAATTGGACTGGATGAGAGTCGCATGTCATTACAAGCATATGCTAAGAGAACACGCTTAATGAATCAACACTTGTTGGATGCGAAGAACGCCTACCACGACACTGCCAGACCACTGAGATACCTGAATCGCATGACTACATAAAATTGGCACGATTTCGAGCCGAGCTTTTCTTTGTTTGACTGCGTGCTGTACAAATCTGGCAATGGAATTCCTGAAATAAAAATAAATCATACATGCTAATTAACTACAAGGTACAAGATTTGCAGAAAATTCATATGGTAATTTAAGCCCTTTCTCCACTAGGCGAATTTCAGAATTTGTCCGCGCGACGAGAAGCGAAAAACAAATTTAGCGATTGGCTAGCGAGAATTGATGACGTATTCCTCTCGGCGAAAACCAGTGGCGAAAACTGTCGCGCGGCGATCCCTCAGAAAAGTAGGAATGAGTTCAACTTTGTCGCGCGAACAAGGGGCAATGAAACGAATTGACTAATCAGCTTGCGTAAACAGGGAAGCAAAAATTTTAAAGAAGGATACTTTTGGCAAAACATGGAGAACGAAAGTTTGACATGACAAGTGTATTGGAAAATTTAGACGTTGCAGCACTTGGTCTGGGAATCTCCAGAAACGAGATATCTAAGTGTTTAACTGAGTCTTATATCAGGAGGAATAGGTTCTTGCATTGAAGTATGTGTTTTCGTAACACTTCAAATGTAGCTACCAGGCGACATCCGGAATGGACGAACGAAATATTCCAAAGAAATATTCGTGGTCGGCAAGAGTTAATTCTCTGACAAGAATATTAAATTCACCCTTACTGCTGCATTCCTCGTTTATTTTTCTTACTCAGCAGCCATTTTTTATTTTTTGTTTCGTAAGTTTGCTACTTCGTTTCAACCAGTCGCTTGCTTGAATCGCTAGTTCCCGATCGCAAGTGGTCGGCTTTGTGGAAATTGCAAACATTGATCACGCAAAAAAAGTCGCGTGGCGCGAACAATTTCGCCTAGTGGAGAACGGACTTTATTGCCAGAGAAAGAGACAATAGCTGTTTTCTTTCAAAAAAAACCCCAATTTATCATGAGAAAAATACAGCGTAATTAAAGTCAGTGACTTACTCTGTCTTTATCTGCCAAGCAATCCATATGAAAAACATGTTTGCAGAAAAACGTTACAACTTGACATGCTTGACGTATATCTACAAAAGACAAAAACTTAGTTATACTTATACAGTATACTTGTGGATTTGTTTGAAAGAGTAAGATACAAAACCTAGGGAACATTTTGGTCTCGTTTGTACAGACTGTATATCTGCCTTTGTGATATTTTCGAAAGGCAACGTTTATTTATATCACATATTTGAAAACCAATGCACTGTACCTAATACTAATATGTTTCCATGACAACTGGAACAAGTCGTCAAATCTATGGTATATGGAAGCATACGTTGGAATAAGAACAATTTGAGTATTCTGTAGTAAAAAACAATACAAAATAGAGTAGTGAATGTAAAATACCAGAAACGGCGACCGCTTTCTGTCTAGTTTTTGTAGCTCGTTGCATTAGTGACACACTGAAACAAACAGCAACGTTATTATATATGAGGAGGAGGGGAGAGTCTTTGGTCCAACTCTTTCCTCCAGTGTTGTGCAAAGTGATAAAACTATCATCAAGGTTGAAATGCTGAAAACCGAAATGAGCAAAAATTTGGGCACGGTAAACTTCAAAAAACAACAAAATCGAAGCTCATTGCACCGGGATAGTTCGGTATGCAAAGCAGTCCAGTAGTTGACTTGTTGAAGTAAATCAGCTAGGCTATATCGGACGTTGTTTACCTTATATAATGCCCAAAACCTACAAGAAAGCACAAGTAAAAATGCTAACCTATCTTTAACGAGTATCTTTTTACATCCTTCACGCAATGAAATCTAGCAACAAAAAAATACACTTGAATTTTGACAAGTATACGGTATGGAGACAACAACGAGTGAGCAACAAAACACGACCAAGAACGGAACAAGAACTACTGTACATGATAGTTATGCAACTGATGTACAATAAAAGCCATCACAACTACCTGTAGGTTATAATCTTGTAAAATTTTAACCAACGAATCGCGAAGTCCGGGAATTTCCAGAGCAGAAGGAATCCTCTAAAATTATGTCGTAAACAGCTTCGAAAATTACTTGATCTATACTTCGTAAACAATTCAATTTAACTCGTAGATAATTTCCTAAGTAACTTCGGTGGGGCAGAGCTAGGACAAGCGCCTTTCACCAATGAGATTCTGGATTCGAATCTCAGCGCGGACTTGAACCCTCTCATAAGAAGTGTCCGCCCATGTTTGTTTGTTTATATGCCCGTCTATCTAAAGCAGTAAACTAGATAACTCCCATAACTATTGAGATGTTGTCGCCAAGAAAAGTACGCTGGCGGAGAATTTCAGTCATTGCATTCCTTTTATAGTCCAAGTAGATATTTTGAAGCACTGATGTAGTAGCTAACGTATAAGACATACACGAACCTAACCTTAATGAGTTTTATAGGATCAACATGTGTGCCAATATTGTGCAACAGCCCAGTAATAAAAGCTATAGGAAGAAATGATTGTTTTCATAGATACGTAACCCAAAAATCGTCTGAACAATACATGGCCAGCCACACTGCATGTGCAAGATGTACGCAAGCGAACAAGCTATACCTGGTTTATCCAAAGAATATGTAATAAGGTCTTCCCAGAGCTCCTCGTCGTCTTTCTCCATTGCAAATACAATGGCCTAAAAAATCACGGATAAAACACGATTTTTGATTGTCAATTGACAATTGCCATTATAGACCAAATTTCGATCACGGCAAAAAGAAGTAAATTAATTTACGCAGCAGTAAAACTGCAAAGTTTGGTGGTGAAAGGTTGTAAAATGCGCGAAAAATATAGCCCTGGCTGCAAAGTTTGCAAATTTAGTATATTTTTCTATTACGTATTTTCGGCTCAAATATGGTAACAATTTCCGCACATATACTACATTTGCAAACTTCGCAGGGCTATTTTTCCAGCATATTACAACCGTTGGCGACCAAACTTTGCAATTTTACTGGTAAATTGTTCCTTCCAACTGTGTAAATTCATAGAAATTTAGTCTATAATGGGAATTGTCCATTTACTTCTATAAACATTTTCCATGAAACTCACGAGAAATATTCTCCTCTGAATTGACCTTTAACCTTAAAGACAAAATTTCAAAAAATTTTGAACTAAGAAAATCTTTTACAACAGCCTGAAAGAGCATCCTGAATTTAGTAAAACTGCCAAATCTGGTTGCGAAATGTTGTAAAATAAAGAAACTATAGCCGTGCAAAGTTGGCAAATTTTGTATATTTTTCTATTACAGTACGCGCGGGAAATTAATACCCCGTTCGAGAACTTGGGTATCCCTTTCCCGCGCGTAATAGAAAAATATACAAAGTTTGGCAACTTTGCACGGCTATATTTTCCTTATTTTACAACATTTCGCAACCGAATTTAGCAGTGTTACTAAATTCAGGATGCTCTTTCAGGCTGTTGTAAAAGATTTTTCTAGTTCAAATTTTTTGAAATTTTGTCTATAAGGTTAAAGGTCCATTGTAAGCGCAAGTTCGCTTTACTGCACGCTACCTTCTCTACATTGGCTTCCTTTTCAATTATAAGATGCAGAGCTTCTTTGTTATTTCCCATACGCCCTGAAAGAAATGTTATCACATTTCATGATAAGCCACTAGAACCATGCATAAAAGCAAATAATATCATAAGAGTGATAATTAAAAAAATTCCCTCGACTCTTCATGGCTATCATGTCATATAGAAACAACGGCGGATGAAGATTAATGCTAAACATGGCAAATTAATTTTATTCACCGAGCAGGAAGACCATTTCTTCAATAAGATCTCTTTGCTTGCATTCATTCAGTGCCTATTTTGATATGAAAAATAACCTGAAAACATGTGTGCGAATGCATGTACAAAAAATTTAATCAACTAAAATTCATCGTCGTTTTATCTTTCGCCCATTACTTACTTTCTGCAGAGGATAGTAATTGCTCTTCTTAAGAAAAGGTAAAAGTTTTGGACGATCAAATTCTGCATACAGCGCCACCTAAATGTGATAAAAAATGTTTCATAAATAGAGACATGAAAGAATTCCTATATTTTGTGCATTTTTTCCCATTTGAATAATTATGGAAACACCTGCACTGCATCTTTGTTTCCTGTTTTTACCACTTGTACCTGAATTTCATGAAAATCCATTCCAAGCTCTGGATCTTTCAGAAATACAGCATCCAAATACTGAAAAAAAGTAACTGATAATGTAATTTAAATAGCACACGATCAAATGTTCCTGAAAATATGACATTCAGACTATATGTATTTCCAGAACAGGTCACTAATGCCTTATAGAAATAAAACAGATCAACGTTCTTACAGCGAATAAAAATTCTGGACGCGGGGTCAACTGACGAACGACCGTTTCAACCTTAAAACATAAAAAAAGACGTCAAAGTTAGCAATAAGTATGATAATTTACTTTAAAACTTTGAAACTAACGAAAAGAAAATCAAGAAAATTCTAGGACTAATACTATACAGTTCGCAACCTGTTTAAGAAATATTTTAGTCTAATTTACAGCAGCAACAACCAACAAAATATAAACAACACTACCGAAATTTTCTCAATATTATCCACCAACATTGCAACAGCTCTCTATAAAATGAAAGATTAACAACTAGTTATGATCTTTGAAAAACGATTATTACTGCTACAAACATTGACGAAAACGATCCATGAAAACGAGGTAGCTCAACGAATTAGCATACACATGTTTGGCTATGGAGCCTCGTTTTCACGTTGCGTTTGCTTCGATTGGAATAAAGGGCTACTGTACTACCAATGTCCCAAAAAACAAACTAATACCTTTTTATTAAAATCCATTAGCATTACTATTTTATCATGAATAGAATCTAGCAAATTGTGCTGATCAATCAACTCAAATACTCCATCATATTTCAACCTTGAAAGAAAAACACCATTCGCTGTACACGATAAACGAGAAACTTCTCACTTTAGTGAATTCAATTTGGTAAAGAAACCGAAATATAATACAAGGACTTACTCGAGGTAAATTGCCAGACTGAGATCATAACGACCCTGGGCAGTGTACCTTTGTACGAAAGTAAAAAAAAAAACGAAGAATACCTATGAATTAATGCATGTTTTAATTCATGATCTGACTAAGGAGTTTGCTAGAAAAACTTACAGTTCACCCAGACATTGCAGCAGAGTTGGATTCTTAGGATGTTTTAATAGTTTATCCTAGAAAAAGTGACAGTTAAAATATTCCGATAAATCCCCGTGAATATAAACTTGTGCAAGTATTGACAAATCAACAGAACTCTTTTGCTCATATATTGCTCAACAAACACTATGTTTCTTTCCGACTGCTACGCCAGTTTCCTTCGTGCATGCACCAAGAAATAACCTCATTCGCTTAATAGGAATTCAGAAAATTTTGAGAAGATGAACTGATGAACTTCAGGCAATGAATAGATGAAATACTTTTCAAATAAACATATATAGCAATTATACACCTTCACTGCAACTATAATTGGTTTAATATGATACAATTCTGAAGGCCACTCCTTTATAAGTTGTTGGAAACCCTGAAAAAAGAAAAAACCAATTGATAACCTTGGAGCTAGTGGAAACATATTTACACTAATGACTAGAGACTTACTTCAATATCTTTCTGAAGAAAATCGTTCAAAACAATCTCATAAATAGTACTGCTCAATTTGTTTGCATCTTGAGGGTTCCGAGGAATGAAAGGAGCAATTGCCTGAAAATTGGTGGAAATTTTTTGCACTTTTACAAAAAGATAATTTCATGAATGAGAAGGAAAGAGGTCATGCGATTACGCAAAATATCAATTAAGTGCTATTTCGACTCTACCTTCATCAAAGTTACAAAAGTTTGATAAGACAACATAATTCTATTTACTAAGTTTCTAAACCTACACGTAATTGATGATTTTTCGCAAAATTGTACACTTCATCTTCCCAAAGACTTTTGTCATCGCCCAAAAGTTTCACACACATGCTAAATCAAAAACACAATAATTAGTTGCAAACTGTTGTAGCT
This sequence comes from Phenganax stokvisi, assembly GCA_025400075.2. Lineage (NCBI taxonomy): Eukaryota > Metazoa > Cnidaria > Anthozoa > Malacalcyonacea > Clavulariidae > Phenganax > Phenganax stokvisi. The sequence continues at coordinate 8,750 of JAODVQ020469316.1, forward strand.
GAGGCAATGCAGGAAGCTTTAATTTAAGAACGTATGTATCTGCAAAACGAACAGTACCAATCTAGCACCTTGCGTATATAATGGACTTTTAAATTAGGCTCATTTAAAGCAAATATACACCTAGATGCAAATTTTTCTACCTTGCTGCTTTGTCATATTCTCCTTCTGATTTTAAATGTCTCAGATATTGACGTCCAATGTCCTGATAAATATATAAGAAAAAAGATACGTTAGCTGTGACAATCTAGTTCACGGATGAGTAAGCCAAAATGAAACAGTGCGATGTAAGTAACGCAGTTAGATTGTGTCACAAAAGTTATACTTGATTCTAGGAATGATTTTAGTACCAAATAATTATTTCTTTTGAGAACTTTTTGGTTTTCTTCAACACAAGTAAGAGCTTCCTAAACAATATTAAGTACTGTAAATAGAAATGATGACTGGCAAAAATGGACGTTAATAAACGTTTTTTGTACGTACTTGGGACAAGGATTGTGATCTAAAAGTGTACAAACATAGAAAAATCATTTTTCATATAGAAAAATCTTTATATTGTACTCACTGGAAACTGTTTCTTTTCGATTAGCCAGTCAATATGGTCATCAATTTCCCTTGGCTAAAAAGAAAAAAATCCAAGACTTGCTACAAATAGATGCATATAAAAGTTGGGAGAGAAACGAAGTGAAGACATTTACAAACGATGAATGGACGTATTGCGTAATAGACTAAATTTTTATTTAGCTAGAATGAAAGATATCAATCACCACAGTTGGAAACACAGCTTTTTGAAATTACGAAAACGGCAAAAATTCTTCGTAAAATATTGTATAACGTGCAAAAAATAATATAGCTATGCAAAGTTGGCAAATTTTGTACATATTTTATTACGCAGCCGAAACCGTGCAATTCTCTCTTGATTTTGTGACGGTTTGTTCATCTGTGGTAATATTTTTGTTCAGATCAAAATTTTGTCTGTTATACGCAATGGGTCCATTATAGAAAAAAAAACATGCACAAACCTTCGCTAAAACGATGTCTTTGGGACTAATGATAAAAAATAAATTTTCTTCTGGCAAAGGTTCTAAAAAAGAGAAAGCTTATTGCTTCCGAGTTTTAGATACTCACGCGCGAACTGTGCAGTGAATGCATGCCTTAAATTGACGTCGCATCAACCCGATAATGAGGCGTTTAATCAAAGTAAATACAATAAGTCAATTTTCGTTGTGATATAAACACTTCAATTCTCACCCAAATGATAATGATTGCAGGCGTAGTTTTCAAATCCCCTCACTGAGAGAGCATCTGCCATGATTTGTGTAAGTGATTCGTACTTTTCAGAGCGCATAATTCGCAGTAGAGGTCGAGATGCTTTCTTCTGTTAATTAGAAAAACGTGAACACTTACTACATGCGCATTTTACTCCAAAAGCCAAAGTACACTTTAAAAAAAAAACTGGACTACGAAAAGTAAAAAAAAAGTCCTATAGTAAAAAAGAATAATATCCCAAAAGACCCAAAGAAAAGCTGAAGAATCCAGCAATTTGTAAACTAAAGGCCATGTTACACGGTGCAATTTTTTCTTGCAACTTGCAATGCAATGTTTT
>JAODVQ020469426.1:0-10352 GCA_025400075.2 Phenganax stokvisi
ACTATTTTGGGGGCCCCCACATGCCTGGGGCCCGGGGCAAATTGCCCCCTTTGCCTCCCCCTCTGGGCGGCCCTGTGTACAATACTAGTTTTATTAAAATGCAAAAAGTATTAGTTAGCAAGATTGTGCAAGGTTAGTGCCATGTACTTCAGATTGTGCATAGTGAATTATTTTGTACTTGACTTGTCTTTGATATAATCATACAAACACAGCCTCATTTAGTCACTGACTCCAAGGAATACCAAATGTCACTATTGTCACTACTCACCTTTAATATTTTTAGGGTCAATCTTGAGATCTTTTAATTTCTCAGTCACTTTTTCCATGCATTCTTTGACTGTGGATAAAATCTCACAAGGATCTTGCTCCACCCAACTGGAGCAAAAAAGAAACTCAACAATTGCATTCATTATGCATTATTTACACTCATACAATTGTTGCATGATTGAAAAACATCAAGTTGACCAAGTCATGCAATAAATACTAGAGATGACATGCTTTTACAACAGTCTGCACCATGACAATCTGATATTTTATACCAGTGTTTTGCAGCATGTCTGTTGGTGTACTGTAACGATACTGCAACAGCTTAGGGTTATTAGTAAACTTATGCCAAGTCTGCAATCTACTTTTCAGTTGATTTATGGATAAATTTAAATGACATCTGGTGCACCAGTTTTTACATCAAGGTTCAATTATATTAATGTTCAAGTGTTAACATGGTCATGGCACAAATTAAAATTACAACTATAATATACTAATTAAAAAACAGTAGTTTGATTCAAATACAATACCCCTCATGTGGATAATGACTTTGAAGCTCTATTTGATGAAATGTAATAACTTTGCCAGTCACAGCAGAAAATACCTAGAATTAATTATAAGGGATATCAAAGACAAACTCAGGGCTCAGTTTTTTAAGGAATTGATTTAAATAGCCCCATCAGGCAGCAGAGCAAACACTCAACATTACCAGGCCCTCAGGAACTGAATACCTCAGGCAATGTGTTGCATTGTGCTAAATCATGTTGCACTGAGTCATGAAGATTGAAGAGATACAATAATTGGAACATGACTGTTACTACATTTTTACATATATTCCACCAAAAAAAACTAGGTAATGTTAATTGTCACACTAGAACAGAATGTTTCCAAGCCCTAGTTAACATTCCCTGCAGTGGTGTATATTTAAGCCTATTGATTGGTAGTGCATCCTAGTAAATAATATTTCTACAACTTTACAGCAGGGGAAAAGGAATTGAAATTTCTTTATCATGTTCATGCACACAAAACCTTGATAATCACACCCAAGTTGAACTGTACAAGATATTTAACGCATTCGTTTCAAAGGGTTCTTTTTAGGAAACAGCCAAACATGAGCCGGGAAATTAAATTTCAATCTTCAAGTGGGGGTACTCAAGGTACATTGGTCAACATTTGTGCAGGGTGTAAAACAGTCAAAGAGAAACGTTTTTAACGCCTTTCCACACTATAGTGGTTCGGCAATATTCTCCTACAGTACAACCTACAGCAGTACACTTGCAAGTAATACAAGCCTTGGAACCCATTGGAACTTCATTCGAATGATTCGTTCCAGCTCTCCAGATCAAACCGAAATTTGCACTCTTACTTTTCAACCAAAAAATTTTTTTGATTCAACGATTAATTTAAAAATTGTATGCTATCTTAACGGGTTACATAAACGGATTCACGTTGAGGTATAGTTTGAAAACGTTCTTTCGAAACTAAGAACGAGAAAATTGCAGTTTTACCCAAAAAGGCTTTTCGCAATTTCGCATAATAGTGAAAATAGATTGCGGTAGATAATATGTAGTTCATTTTTAAATAGAGACTCTGTGATTTGAAAATGCAACTAACGATTCGCTCCGTGACTGAAAGACTATGCATTTGGCGCAATGAATTATAAATTTATCAGAGTTTTGTTTGATAAAAATCGACATCGTTGGAAATCTATTTCGCGTCAACGACAATGAAACTGCATCAAAACAGGTAAATCAATTACGCAAAAGTTTAGCAAGAAATCACAAGAAACTGCAACACATCCAAAGCTACACCTGTAAATTAAATGTACCAAAAAACATGCACAACATGTCCTAACTTTAAATACGTCGCAAGTTCTTTCGCCAAAAAAAGGGGAAAAACTTGCGTCAACAGATGCCAGAATGCACCCATGTGCCAAGTAATTTGATAACGTATTGCCACTACTTGTCTGTTCTTTCAATCCTATAGTCTGATTTGTACACTCATGCGAAATGAAGGATAATTCTTTTAAGTATACTGGTTTGGTAACAATATAAGTTAAACATTTGACGTCTAGCCATTTGTAACTGTTGCAGATGGTAACTTGACAAACTATTTCTACCGCTCTCAAAACGCTTTAGTTCTGGTTTTTCAGTGATAGAAATGGACAGGGCCTGTTTAATGTGGTGCCGAATGTGAAGTCGAATGTAGTCGCAAATGTGGTGCTACTTTTACAGCAGCAAGTGAGCCAACGCAGTGTGCACCAGTGGTGTGCACTGACTCATCTCCCAACACAAGCATTCGAGACGATTTGTCAAACGAGAAGCAGATTCATTTATTGCAACATGCAAGCCGGGAATATCTACGTGTGAATGGGAGTCCACCTTCAGTCTCAGTTCGCTGTTCATTTGGTGACTTGGTATTTACAGCTTTACATCCTTCAAGTTTCTCAAAGTATTAAAGGTCGATAAAGATTTAAAATATACTTGCTCGTTCAGAACAACATTGTTTGCTTGAGCGTACTTTGAAGCTTGAAAGGTACAATAATGTATCAAATGCTGAACTTCTCACGGTAAGACTTTCGTAACGAATCATGCGTTCATGAAACCATCTAATTACTCGGTTTTCTTGTTGAAACTAAATATTCATATTGCTGCAGCTGTATTTAGAACATGTCAAAAATGCGTTATTTCTTACTAATATTCTTGTGCTGGAAGTTCCCTGATCAACAGCAGCAACCAAACCGTCCTCCATCTTGTCAATATTTGTCTACACAAGTTTTCAACAATTTCAAAATAATCCCCACAAGGCATTAGATTTCAATGCTAGGAATGTCACCAGGCAAGTTATTCAAACTATTACTCATTCAAAATTTGTTTACATTATACATAAGAATTCATACTGTGAAAATTTTTTAAATACCGCTGACCGCGAAGATTTGTCGAAAAATATGGATGAACGAAGAGTTTGACCAAAACCACCAAAACTGCCAAGCATCCCCGAAGTCTGTTTCTTACATCGGAAAGCCGGTGTTAATAAGTCCCGTACGTCCACAAATGCTTATCCAGAAAATGCGAGCAAAGCAACAGGCATGAATCAATCCGGTGGATGAACCACTTGACTACAGAGAGTGCGAAAAACACCATAATTTCATCATCATAAATCTGCACTCACTTATACAGTAAGGTAAACCTATACCCTATTTCGTAAGCTCTTGTTAAAACGGCCAGTTTTGGTCACTGGTCTGGACGGGTTCCAGTCCACTACGTACACACGATCTTCATGCGAAACACGAGATCACTGCATGCGATTGGCAAGCTTTATTCAACAACCAGACTGCAGGAACTCGGGAAACATGAAACTCCTAGATGAGCAGGGGCATTGCACTGAAACGTCCTCGCTGTCCATCTTCCGTTGTAAGTTATGCCATGGCTGAGTGATTCAATAGTCACAAAAAACCAACAAAAATGTCGGTCGAGTTTCAAAAATTGTGCCTCCTCGATTACTATAAGTCTTCAACCATCATCAATCACCGTGCACAAATTTACAAAAAAAATAGCAAAAAATAGAATAAAGACGTCCGTCAAGTCTTCAAACCATATCCAACGACTATGTCTTCACCGTGCACGAGTTGCCATAAAAATAAAAAAAATTGATAAAATAAAAGACTTCGATAAGGTCCCAAACCACATTACCAATGAGAATGCATTGAGTAATGAAAATGGCATCGTTATTGTAAGCAACTGAAGAAAAACATGAATATGTATATATGGTACCAAAAACATTAAATTGAAAGACGAAGCAAATATGATGATCTACACACTACAGCATTCCCCTGGACTGTTTCTTGGCAGCAGCTGCCTTACGATTATGGTTCGCAATTTTCCCTTTGTGCTTATCTTTGTATGAACGGTTACGTTCAGTGTTTCCACTTTGACGTTTGTCATCGTTACCTTGCTGTCGTGTGTTACCATAACGACGACCAGGTACGTCAGTTGCGTGGTTTTGTTTTGGTCCGGCAGATGAACTCTCTCCAAGATCCTGAGGGGAAAGTAAAATCTGATCTTCAATTCATTAACTTACAAACTCTCGCTTTCGTTAACTCTACGTATTTACGAGGTTATAGTGAGGTTCAGATCTGCCCACTGCTGCCACTCCTAACACCACTGACACTACGACTCAACATGTAGCTAAGTGGTGTCTCATTACTATCCAATATGAACATGCTTCGCAAGTGCCAGCAGCACAAATGAAGATCTAGTCAAAAAATCTCCTTTGATCTCCACCTGATACCTAACCCAGTTCTTTTTGTCTATTTAAAATGCCATCAAGCAAGACCACTGAACACTATTAAAAAATGCTGTTTCCAGCACAAATCTGTTCAAAGGAGCACATTGTAACTTTCCTTGTATTTTCTTCCTTATTCCATATTGCAGACCAGGATAAGGCTTTTCGACTGACTACAGAACACTATGCCTGTACGTGTCTGCATATGTATGTATGTATGTGCGCATGCTTACAGGGTAAGGTCACCAAAGTTATTAGCTCGCGCTGTGGTGGTGCTCCTATGCCGTACGTGTCTTGTGTAACAATTTAAGCGGCAAAGTTGATAAATAAATAAATAAACTCATTCGATTTCATGATTATTAACATCGGCATATATTCTTAATCCAAAACTCTTTGTGTCAAATTACAGTAGATGAATTTACTGCAAAAAACTCACGCAGGAACGCTCAATCTCATACTATGCCTTCAAATACAAAACTTTCTGTCAGACAACACACACCATTCAGTACTTGTATCGCACTATTCACTCGAGCTCCAAACTTGTGAAGATTTTCAAACTAACCTTATCTTCTTCATTATCATCGTCGTCGTTTTTATCTTCTTTTAAATGAAGTAAAGCGCGAGGAGTTGTGAAAGGTCTAGAGATAAAAATATCCACAATTGATGAAATGCAGATCTACAGTAGTGAGACCCACTCGCCACAGCTTTCAAACTCAAGCTAATTTCTTACCTGCGTGATAACCAATACCATAATGTCAATATACGCTAAGTTAAGACTATAGTTTCCACTCAGGTGACAGAAAAAAGTTATTCTACGAGTAAGGTCATAAGAAGTGGTCGTTGTATTAAAGAACTTGGAGAGAATGTTAAAGACTTTATGCATTCTACTCGATTAGCCTACTTACGATTCTTGCGCGTCATTTCATGCGCGCTCAACATTGTATAGCTCACCAGTATTTCTGACACAAGCTAAGCTGATGGTGTATGTGTACTAAAATAAACATGCATAATGTACGAAACGCCTTAGTTTTTGCCGATTGAAGAAACTACCAATATTAGAAGGGAAAACGAAACAGATATAATGTAAAGGACTTCATTTAGCACGAATAAGTCTTTACCTCCTCAAAGTGATCTCACTCAGTTCATCAGCTGAATCAACATCCTGAGCTCCGACATTTTGTTCATCATAAGTATCATCATACTCGTCTTCATAATCATTGAACGTCTCATCATAATTCAATATTAATTCTTTCATATTTTCAACATCATCCCTGTCTTCATCAAACACTCTCCTCATGCTCCCTATAGCACGCGTTTTTCCTTTGTGTACCCGAGACAGATCAACATTGGGTTGGAAAAACACGTCAAATTCATCCTTATCATAAATGTTGTGTCTCGAAGATAACACACTAGATTGTTGCTTCTTTACTTCGCTTTTGCTTAGATTACGATCAAGGTTGTTCAACTCCGCTGGAAGACTGTCTTCAAGTATCAAATTAATTGTTTTCTCTACATCAAAGTTGAGTTTTTGTAAGCAAAGAAAAAGGAATCCTTCCCCACAATCCGGCAGTAAATCTTTAACATGGGAAATCATTGAAGTCAGTTCAACATCATCAACATTTCCGGACTCTGAAGACATCTGAAATAAAATAAAAATTTGACTGAACATTATAACACACATCTGCCTTACTGATATTATTACCACTCGTTAATAGTGTCTGGCGTTAGCTTACGTTTGTGGAGAACAAACGGTTCATTAACAATGTCAATTTTATTAACAGAGTAATTTCAATAAAGGCGCTATCAATCCAATAACGGGCAGTTGAAGGCCAGTGTTTTCGAAACCTTACAGCTCAAAACTCGTGCGCGTTTCTCGGTACATTAAGAAGTACTTGTTTGCCTGCTCGTTTGTTTGCTTGCTCCTTTGTTTGTTTGCTCGTTGTTCATCTGTTTAAATGAATATTTACTTGCTTACGCAAAGAACAGTAAGGAAAAAGGGCAATTCACCACCCACTATCCACCACAATAGATGGAACAGGTTGGAGCAAAAATGAAAAATAGATCCAATACTATAAGATGGCCTATCCTTTAGATTTTCCTAAAAATAATTGTTACGAATTTACATTCGCAAAATTTTCAAACTTAATCTCAATTTATGTTTTCATTTGAATTCAAAACATGAGCAGAACTTACTTCAACCGCCAGTCTGGATGAGGAAACTTCTTCACGGATATCAGCTTGGTAAACATGACTGCCATTAATTTCTTTTGGCAATTTCTCACTGGAACTTAGTGGCATAGACTTGGAGTCTTCGTATGCTTTTAGTCTCGGATCTTCGAATTTCCCATCTGTTTCATTGATAGCGGATAATATATACTGTAATCGAGTCTCATCCACTGTTACTCCCGATGAATGAATAACGTCCATATCCAGTTCAATGTTATACTTAAGGTTATAAACACAAAGAAATCTGGTGTAAAAAAGAATAAAAATTTACAGCCCTACTTTTTTAAAGAAAGAAGTTTGTCGTAAAACGTCATGGCCAAGGGTTTGTCCTTCTTGACGTGTAAAATTATCCGCCTTCAAATAGTGCAAAGTCGTTCTTTGTTAGACGGAGAACCTCAAATGGCTTTGGATTGAGTAGAAATTTTCACAACCAAATGTGTCGCGTACACGTATGAATTCAAAAAATGAATTTTTACCTTTTCAAAGATAACATGTCCATACTAACTGAAAGAAAATCTTCCACACTGCTCTCCTTTGCTTCCTTACTACTCTCTCCTTTCCTGTATTAAAGTACATCAAAACCACATTTGTTTCAAATCAATATGCATATACAATTACAACGTCACAGCAACGAGGAATACGTTATTTGTAGGATAGAATTAGGAGTAGCAGAAGCTAATGTTCGTGTTCCCAGTTAAGCCTGTTTTTCACTAGGCGGAATTTTCCGTGCGGAAAAGAAATCTACCAAACTGATTGGCTAGAAATAAATTTCGGCGCAATAGTCCTAAGAGAACCAATCACGTCGCTAGATTTATTTTCCGCGCGGAAAACTCCGCCTAGTGGAAAAATGGCTTTACAACAAGGAAAAATATTACATAGAAACACGGAAAAATTTGTTTCCTAGCATGCCAAGCTTATTTCACTAAATAACTCACCCATTCATCAGTGGCGCCAAACAATGAGCTTCGATTATAAAACGACATATTTTTATCAAACCAAACTTCACTCTATGAAGAAACATTCTTTCATTCTTGAGATCTCGATATCGCTCGTCAAATATCGGCATTACTTCTTCATAAAACCCAGCAAGACGCTGAACAAAGCCATCTTTGAAAAAATGCTTGCAAAGTGACGGTAATGTGTGCAGAAATGACATCAACGTGTGACTAGTATCGTGGAGATATATGATAAAGTCGTTTAAGGGGGCTATCGTATGTCCACCACCGGATTCCTCCACTTTTGCATGAGCGCGGCCGCGAGTTATAGCGTCGTCTCTGATTTTCTCAAGTGTCTGAGAAATACTGGGAATAGTTTCCATCAAATCATCGATATATCTGCAAGATAACGACAATAATAAAACAATGCATGCACGAGCTAACGAGCTTTTACGTAACTGAAGCTACATTCAATTTATCTTTCCATCAAAATGCAGTAAAGAAGAATAAGTTGTATTTGGAGAGGTTTCGATCCAACTCCGACTTGAATCAATCGGATGTGCTTTCCTATACACATGTAAACACATACAAAAGTTTAAGTTGTTCTATAAATTTACTCATAATGACACAAGAAGAGTTTTAGAACTAGGTTTTGTCCATTTGTTGAAGTATTTTTGAAAAACTCAAAACGTTACAATATTGTACTGAAACTTTTGAAAAATGCGACGAAGGAAAATAGCCTCGTTAGCATATATACTAACCGAGTACTTCCATACTATTTACTTGAAACACAACGTTACAGGATTGAACACCTACTTTGGTTGTCTTTTAAACACATTATCAAGCATCCTGGTCAACAAATTATGATTCTTGCTATCTTCTCCACCGAACAACGAACAAAGGTCCATCATCTTTGGAATATCAAATAAAAAATTCTCGTACAGTATCTCACCAAACGTCTCTGGCGTGAAAAAATCTTTCTAAAGAAAACCAAACAAATCATGAAACCCAATCACAAACATTTACCTGTGCACTCCTTTTCAAATAGAATAAACCTTTGATTCTTTATGCGTAGACATTCTTAAATAAACCATGAAAACATTTCGATGAATTTCTTTTTGAAGAGCCAAGATCTTGTCGGGAAGAAACTTCCACATGTCATAGGATCTACCCACATGATTGAAAATAGAAAAACAACTTTGAAGACCTCTTAAAAAATTGCTAGGAAAAGGTTCACTAGAGCTAGCATTTGTCCTGTCATGATAACCACATGCTGCAATGCATGTGACAGGGCCACAGAAAAATTTTACTGAATTAAAATCATCATGAAACACAAACCTTGGTGATGACTTCAAGAATGAATCGAGACATCTGTTTATGGATTTATTGAAAATCACCTAAAAGAAAAAACGTTCAAAAAATTTAAAATTTATCTATAAAAAGGCGTTCTCGCAAAATGTTGAGAGAATTGTTTTCTTTTCTCTCTTCTTTTGCAGCGATATTTAACATAATGTACATATCATGTAGTACAATGTACATTATTAATTGAATAAAAAAATTTTGAGGTCATGCAGTGAAGAATTACATGATTCCAAAATTGAGAATGAGATTGGGAAAGCAACCACTTGAGATCATCATTAACAAACTTTGCTCTATCTTCCCATGCCAAAATTTCTGTATCATCAACTGTTTGTGAAGTTTGTTTCAGGATATTCACATTCAATGGCACTGGAACATAGCTGATGAATTCAATCTCCTCTTCTTCAACCCATTTGGGATCCTACAATTCAAAAAAATTAAATGCAATTTCAATTACTTACATTAAACAAAAGTATTGCGTATCTACTGAGTTTATATTTCCAATTATTATAATTAACTAAAGTAGCTTGTTGTAAAAATATTGGAATAGAACAAACCATTAATCATGAAAAACAATAATATTATTCCTGCAGACATGAATTTCAATTCAGAGGAAGAATACATTCCACAGATTCTAGAATGTTCCCAATTTTGACTGGTAATGTACTCCACTACACTTACTTATATATCTGCCTGAAGGCCATTTTCCACTATGGCCAATTCCGTGCATGGGCAGAGCACATTAATTTGAACATGCTCTGTCATTGCCTATCTAGCCTTAATCGTGAATGAACACTAGGAAAGTTAAAAGTAATTCAATGTTCTTCAAATGTACGAGGCTATGGAAGAGTGGACAATCAACAACAGAGCATGTTCAAAACTGTAAGCTCTGCTCACACAGGCAAAATGGCTATAGTAGAAAATGGTCTATGAGTCTTGCCAGTTGATAAGTTATTTCACATATCTCAAATTAAATCCTCAATTGACTTACCAACAGAGAAATAACTTGTGAAGCTTTAGTGATTGGGTCGTGATGTGTGCCAGATCTCAAATCCAATGGTAAGTTTTCTTCCTGCATACAGTCACGAATAATTATATCGTCAGCTCACATTGAATATGCTATATTGGTATAAATTTTCATGATTTGCCTTAGAAGTAGTTGACCAAACAGTTATATAAATCCCTAGACTGCTTAAGTATTAAGTAGATGTGTCTACATAGTGGTCTACAAGGGGCTGTTTACATGAGCCGGGCTAGCCCGGCTAACCGGGCTGAGTTTTGTCA
>JAODVQ020469533.1:0-10352 GCA_025400075.2 Phenganax stokvisi
TTGTGGCTGAAACCAACGAACAGAGAATAATTTGGACTGGCAGGGCTCACAAAATTAATAGAAAAGATGGCAAGGTGTGTAAAAATTTTCTCTGATTACCCATCATAATTTTTCCTGGCTATCTAAATATTTTTGAAATTTCAGAGTGTGGCGATAGTATTGGTGGTTACAGGGATGTCAGTGATGATACTGGATCACAAGTCTTTGGGTCTGAAATATCGTGTCGAATTGAAACACATTAACTCTATTTCTCTCTCTTCCTTTGACGACTGCTATTTCGTGGTTCATATCAGCCCTGTATGTAATTAACTCGTTTACCTCTGAGGCTTTAACTCCTTTATTTCTAAATATTTAACTCCTTTACTTCTGAAGCTCTAACTCCTTTACATCGTAACACTAGTTATTCCACCAATTGGATCCATTATAATATGTTCTACTTACCCACTACAGTTCAAAGCTACTGACAGGTCATATGCAAAAGGTGATTTTGTTCTAAAGGCGCCTCGTGTCATTGAGCTGGTCACTAAACTCTATTCCATCATTTCTGAGAACATCAAAAAAAAACTGAAAGTTACCATCAGCAACACGTCAGTTTGACTCTCTTTCTCTCTCTTCTCACCTGTGCCTACTGGGCCCACGAAGTGGGGTACTGTAATGCAATGGTGACTGTGGTTACCGCTTCAGTGTTCTGTACCTCATAGAAACAAGGCATAGTCAGTCTCTCCTTCTCCTCCCTCCAGGATCATTACGCAATTCAAGATGGACGAAGACCCATGTACAATAACCTTCCAGAGTAGCCACACCCCCTCCTCCTCCTCGGCAAGACATAGTCCAGTATGTAGAAGAAGAGCTAACACAATACAAATCACCATCTGACGTAAACACACCAACAACAAATAATTACAATAAAATAGAATCCAGCCATTTTTTTAACACTGTATTTTTACACTTGAATGTTTAACTATTAACAATACCTATTTTTATGTTAAAAATAAAGTTATGCGTTTAAAGGTTTAAAAGGTCCGTAAAAGCTACAAAACAGCACACTCATCGCTAAGTCTAGAGAAATGGTTCAGGCAGGTAGCTGTGTATACGCGTGAAAGAGGCGAAAGCCAAAGTGCGCACGCCCTATAATAGCCGTGCGGCCTTGATTGCATTCCAATCATTGTTTCGCATTTGGGTCGGTCTCCCCGTTTTGCAGCCTAAGCGGGTTGTTACAGCGTGAATGCTATTGATGCTGTTTGGGTGGGTACTGACGGTTTTCCAGCAAAAATTATGGCATCAAAAACCTGCTTGCTGCGTACTCTCCCACTCTAAAACGGGAGAGGGTTGCTATAGTAAGTTTTCCGGTGGCTTAATTAGCAAACACTTAGCAAACAATTATCGCGCACTGATAAAAGATACCAGCGGTTGTACGCGTAACCAGCCGTATGTAAACTGTGGCTTGAGCCCTTAGCTTGCTGGACTTTTTCCGGCAAAAGGTTACCATCTTTACTTTAGCAATGTCCCCCGTGTACGAGACTATTATTAAATAATAGGATGGTATAGTGCATGCGCAGTACACTGCGCGTATTATTTTATAACACCGTGACTTCATAGCGCATGCGCGCAGCAGTAGACTAACTTCATGTGATCGGTAAACTGCCAAATTTATTTATTTTTGCAGTTTAGAGATTATTTATAGGCAGATTGGAACGAAGAGAGAGAGAATGTTCAGCCGCGTTCTGGTGTTGTTCTTGTTTTGTTCGATGGTCGCTAAATTTGCAGTGACGGCGACGGCGATAGCGAACGATCATGGCGCCGAAATCGACGGTGAGTTGAGCGACGCCATTGTTGCGTATAATAATACACAATGAACAGCGACGGACGGGAGAGAACGATGAGCGAGATCCCAGCGAGCGAAACGTTGCGACCTGATCGCGTTGCAGAGCAGCATAGCACCGCTGCGTTTTTGTAATAAATTTAGGGGCCCGCGAAGTTTTAGTGCCGTGTGCACACAGAAGGCCGACACTATACTACACGGGTTGCTGGCGATGGGGGCGCCGGATATGGAGAGAAAGAGTCATGTGCCCGTCCTCTCAGATACAACTAGAAAGAGCTGTTTAAAGGGATCTCGTGGTCGTTAGTAAGAGAGAGCCGTTATCCTCCGTTAGTAGGTTTGGCCTTCTTTAGTCGGCTCCCAGACCCCGCGTGTTTTCGCTGAGGTTTGTTGTGCCAGGGGTAACACCCACCTTATCAAAGATGACTGTTATCTATTTATAATACATGTAGTAGTGTGGTTAGTATAGAGGTAAAGTAATTATATTTTACCAAGGTCTGAGAATAGCGAGAGAAGAAGCTGATGCTCATGAAGATGATGGCCATGGACATGAGGAAGAGGAAGAAGGTCACGATCATGCCAGTGAGAATGAGGTATGGTGTGGGTACCGTAATGTTGATTGAGAGAGACTGTGCATATTTAGTGTGATAAAACCATTTAGAAGAAGACACTTGGTGTCATAGATACTGATTCGCTTACCTCTAATTAGGCTAACAAGAGTAATAGTTTTTTTCAATTTGCGAAGTGCTAAAGTGGCTGTAGCTAGACTATCCACACACCATCATGCCAGACCTAGTACATGACAAATCCATCAAGTTTTGGCATTGATCGTGGCAAACCTCTCCCTGGCACACAAACGTTACACGCAGTTAATGAGTACACCATGGGATTAGTGATAATTGCAGTTTTTTCTAATTAACACACGCCCTAAAAATCTGAAATGGCACATTATTGGAAGTGACACAGAAATTGCCATGCGCACTTGGCGCTATAATAGGACAGCACTTAGTAAATAGAATGCTCAGGGAATGTGAAGTTTTCTTAATCCCATTGTATAAGTATATTATACAGCTGGCCTGTGGTATTCTTGTTCACAATATTATTATTACTGTATATGACTCTACTGAAAACAGTAATGGAAATCATGCATTGCCATGAAGGTGAAGTATATATAACACATAGAAAATTGTGGACTCTATCTCTCTCTCTCTCTCTATCTCATACACATACTCACAAAGTGTGTTCTGGATAAGAGAGGACTAGTGAAGGCTTTCAATGAAGTGGCCATTGAACTAAATCTCACCACAATTGACGGTACCGTTTGCGCTCTACCTGTCCTGGAATGCCATCACCACGACGACGACGAAGATGATCACCATGACGATGATGATGGGCATCATGACGAGAAAAGAGATCACGAAGATGGTCACCATGACGACGATGATCACCATGGCGATGAAGATCATGGATCAGGTTTAATGAAAATAAATAATGAGTTTAATACAAGTGGAACGAAATAGCATTCTTTTACTGTAACTACAGAATGTTTTTGATTGGTTTTGTTCTATGTTTAGTAACATTTCTTTAGTGATGTAATGCCTAAATTTGTAAGCAGTGTATAAACTAAAGTAATGGCTAAACAGTGGAACTTCGTTATAGTGAACTCCAGGGGACCAGCTCAAAATGTTCACACAAACAGGAGATTCACTTAAAGAGTAGCTATAGTATAGTGTATGCTTGTAGAAGGGACTTTAGAGTTAGTTCATACTAAAGAGGTATTTCATATTAACAGTGTTCACTTTAACAAGGTTCCACTGTATATAGATAAACAAGTAAGTGATAGAATCCAATTTTGTTAAATATAGCCTTTATTATATATATATATATATATATACAATTTATTTCCTCAAAAGGAATTGTAAGTTTATATAGTACTAGGTGGAATGTTAGTTGCATTCTTTCACTGTATCCAGATGTTCATAGTTGGTTTATTCTGTTACACTGCCTACAAATCTTAATTTGTCCTAATTCTTGCAGGAAGTGGTGATGAAATGATAAGTGGTAGTTGTCAGTCAGTATATGATGTATGTATGGAGCTAATAATTCACACTGGGCTCTCTCCTTCTTCTTGTTTCTCTGGTGAATGTCTCGAGGAACCTACCAACACCTCAGACTCATCCTCCTCAGGACCCTCTTCAGCCCAGGGTAATATTTATCTATCAAACTTATTCCATTCACTATCAAATCCTCCTCCTCCTCCTTGTCAGCCTATGGTCTAGGGTTCTTGATGGTTGTACTGGTCAGCCTGGGCTCCCTGCTTGGTGTTCTCGTTGTTCCTCTCCTCAATGCAAAGGACAAGAATAAGAACCTGACTCTGGTCTACAAATATGTCTATGTCTTTATGATAGCTCTTGGTACCTCTGCCCTTCTCTGTGATGCCATTCTTCACCTCTTCCCACACGTAAGCCATCGTGTGACTTCTATCATAGTCATGTGATTGTCATGTGATCATGTTGGTGTATAGGCCTGGGGGCTACATGTTCACGAGGAGGAGGGGGAGGATGGCCATGATCACGATCATGAAGAGGAAGGCCATGGACATGAAGTCGAAGAATTCATCTGGAAGGGCACCATTGCTCTCCTAGCTATCTACCTTTTCTACCTCCTCGAATACATACTTCATGGTTTTGCAAACCACACCCACTCTCACGTGAGTAAACCACGCCCACTTAATCAAGCCACACCCACATTTCTGTAAATATATGCAGGGGTTCCCACTAGTTGATGATGATGAGAAGAAGGAGGCTATTGAGCTGGATGTTGATGTTGATGGAGATGGCAAGATAGAAAATGGTGGTGGGACAAATAGCAAAGTTGATCTTTTCAAGCCTGAAATTAAGGTTGGTTAGTTACTTGGTTAATGTTCGGTTCATATTGAACATATGTAGCAGTGGTTGTTCAGTATCAGTTTATAAGTTACAACTGAGAGTTCTCATGTCATTATAGACAGCAATGTACACTAGAGATGTGGTTAAATCAGTTTTTGTTGTTGAAGCTGACCAGTGTGTGCAGAACATGCTTATTCAGTGAATCTTCTTCATAGTGATTACATAGCCCTTAGCTGCTATTAACCTTTTGTTGTGCTAAACTCTTCTAGTGCTACTATGGTAATCTCTGTTCTCGTGTTAAACTCACCGAGGGTCCTGTCACCTGTGCTACACTGGGCCTATGAAACCCAGGCATACCATGGTGCTCACTGACTCTCTCTCTCTCTCTCTCTCTCTTTAATCTCAACAGAATGAAAAGAGAGGTATTATTGGCTGGGTCCGCTGTGTGAAGCCATTGGCCTGGTTGATTGTGATTGGTGATGGATTACACAATTTTGCCGATGGTCTAGCTCTCGGTGCAGCTATTTCTACCAGTCTGACTCTTGGTATTGGTACCACGATCGCTCTCATCCTTCACGAGATACCTCACGAGTTTGGTGTGTCTACTTTACCTCTCTCCTTCTCTCTCTGTTCTCATACCTGATTTGAATTGCTATTTACACACTCTGCTCTCATACACTAAACTTGCTAGTGTGATCTAGTCACCTGCACCTACTGGGCCTAAAAAGCAAAGGTCCACCTTTTAGTGCAATGGTGACCCCACTTACACCTCGTAGAGGCTAATAATTGAATAGAACAAGAATAACTACAGCTATGCATCTCTCTCTTTGTCTGGCATTTTTTGTGTTGTAATTATTCTGTTTCTCTCACTCTGTTTCCAGGTGATTATGTGATTTTGCTGTCCACTGGCCTGACATGGTACAGTGCACTCATCTTCAATTTCATGTCAGCACTCAGTGCCATCCTGGGATTCTTTATTGGTGTTGCTGCGGGTGACGAGGCCAGCCCTTGGATCTTAGCCTTTGCTGCTGGACTATTCATCTATATAGCTCTTGTTGATCTGGTCAGTATAACCTCTTTACAGTGGACAGTATTCTAGTGTGTCCTTTGTTTAGAGGTTCTACAGTGCTCTAGTGTCCTTTATTCTCTCTCTCTCTCTCTCTCTCTCCCTCAGTTGCCCGAGTTGATCCACCCCAAGGAAAAAGGATGGCATCGCTTCGGACTGTTCTTAGCCGCTAACGTTGGATTTTTCATCTCCTTCCTGGCTCTCTTCCTGCTAGCTGTGTATGAGGAAGACATTGAAAACCTTTAACTCCCTGAGTTCCAGAGGAATTCGAAATACTAAACTGAAGCATTTTTTGTGATAACTCAAGTTATAATTATTTACATAATAATAATTATAATAATTATATCCAATACTTTAGAATTGTATGTCACATAGTAATATTTATTGCTATTATTATTTCCTATTATAATACTTTTGGATTGGAATTTTATTTGTTGGATATACTCATAAATAAAGGTGGGTGTGGTCTCTTTGTAAATGGGCGTGGTTTATTCATACATATAAGATTTCCTCTGTAAATCTGTCAAAAATTCTTAATAAGTTAGGAGTATGATGGTTGTAAAGTGGGTGTGGTTTGTTAATTAAAGGGGCAGTCCCCAGTGTTGAAGAATGAAGGAGATTATCACATGAGCTGCTGATATAGCACTCCACATCCACAGTGGTAGAATAATGGCATTCCTGAGGAAACGGAGCAGAAAATGACGTGAAATATTAACCCTAGCCTCACGGCTGCAGATGAGCTTTAAAATAAACCAAAGGCATTAGTGAGTTTGGTATATCAACTACATGCAAAACTGATATATAAAGCGTGCAGTTTATAAACAGACTCACTCATATCTGACAACATTCTAAAGGAAATGAGTTTTCAAACCTAAAGAAATGAGAGACGAGGTAGTTGAGAAGGAGTGGCCATCCCAGTAGGAGAAGACAGAGATGAACAATTTTCTTTATTCTTCTTTCTCTTCTAGATACTCCTGATACTGACTGAGGTAGAGCCTGGTAGAGTGAGTGAATGAGGAGAGGAGGAGAAATAATGTTGTGGTATGTCGGAGGAGGAGGAGGAGGAGGAGGAGGAGGAGGAGGAGGAGGATATAGAACCAGGGTTAACAATATTGTATGTGGAAATGCAGCACAGGGAATGAAGTATTGTCACATCACAATGTACTGCAAAGATAGAATTGAATTCTTTAGTGTGTGGCAAGTGACATGTGACACATTGTGAACATGGTCTAGGAAAGGTGGTTAAGGAGGAGAAGCAAGGGGTGTGGCTACTATATACCTGCGCCAACTGTTGAGAAATACTCCGTGAAAGATATTGCAACTGCTGTGCCACACCCTCCAGCCTCTCATGCACACTCCTCAACTCTCTCATCAACGTATCCATGCCAACAGGGGGTGTGGCTACTCTGACTGACCCTTGACCCCCGCCACCTCCATTAACCCTTTCTCTACTAGTTCCATGTCTGGAAATAGCTGGAATAGAGAGATGTGTTAGAGGATTCTCTACCAGTTGATGATTAATCTCTGGGGTCTCAGGGTTCACTACTTCAAATGATTGAGATAGAGATTCTGGTGATACCCGTTGCCATGGTGATGACTGGTCACCGCTGGTAGTACCCTAGCAACCAAGGTAACTTAAGAGAATATGATAAGATTTTGACAAACTTGTAGGTCCTGGAATGATTCTTGATAATCTTCATTGCTACTGCTGCTGCTGCTTTCTTCTTTCTCATCTCCTCCTCCACCACCACCTCCATCACCACCATCTTCCTCCTCTACTTCTCCTTCTGGTTTTATTTCATCAACACGATGAATGGTTGTACTGTTGAGCACTTCTCCTCCCTCCTCGCCTTCTTTCTCCTCCTCTTCCTCCTCCTCCTCCTCGTCAGGCAAGAAAGGACTGATGGAATCAAGAAAGTCTGTCACTTCAGTCGTCTTAGGCATCTTGTGCACCATCTGACACAAAAAAAAACAAGGAATTGAATTATGAAACTGAAAGTGAGATCACCTCAGTTAGTTCCTCCACATAGAGTTGCATGGCTATTTCTTTCTTCATGTTACCGCACACATTCCAGGCCTCCCTGTGTGGTGATAAAAACAATATATTATCTCTCTTGTGGGTAGTCCCGTCACTTGTACCTACTGGGCCTACAAAACCCAGCCACACACCATAGCAGTGGTGACTCTACGTTTACCACTATGTTTCATAAAGGCTAATCTTTCTTTCTCGTTTCCACTGCCTACCATTTAGCCTTTCCAACGACGTCAAAAAAACCAGGTTTTGCTCCATGACAAGGACCTTCAGTTGCTTGCTTGTACAGTGCATAAAACTGCAGTAGGAGAGAGAGAGAGAGATAATGTGACAGTCTCACTCAGTTCAATGATTAGCCTCTATGAGGCATAGAACACATAAAGTGGGCCCTCAGTCATCATTGCACACTGTATATATGTCTTAGTAAACTCCCTTCAAGCTGGGCATAAGAATAATGAGCTAGAGAAAGACAGAGAGAGAGTGTGTGAATAAAAAGGCTATCAGAGCAGTCAAAAAAGGCACAACAGCTCACATTTAGCATGGAGTATATACATTGAAACCCCTATTATTACAGCGATACCATTGCAATAATGGAAGCAACCATGTGATCTATTCCATCTGCATTACGAAACCCCTATACTCAAAGGAAACTACATATATTGTATTCAACTAACACGTAATTTGGTCTTATTGTCTGCCATGTATGGACCTGTGCGTACGTGTGTATGGAAAAGAGATTGGGTTAGTAATGCGCATGCGCATAGCTACAAGCCCTACCTTCCTTCGGAAGAGAGCGTATCATGGCAACGGCAGTTTGAAAACGTTCTGCAATAGGTCTTGGTCTTCTGCCGTCAGTAGCGCGGTCTCCTCTCTCTCCCGCAGCCCCTGAAGCCATCTTTCCTCCTCGATGAGCGCGGTTCTAACGGGTCAAAAGTTCGTTACAGTGCGCATGCGTATTATGTTTGGACAGCTCCGCTCGTCTGCATTTATGGAAGCGATGTTGGCTGCTAGAGGTGGTAAAAACGCTGCAGCCGTGGAGACGAGTTCAGTTATTACACTAACTAGCTGCAGAGAGCGCCAAATCCTCTCCCGCTGACAAGCAAGACATGTTTATTCCATCATTGACGTCGTATCTTCCTCTCCTCTTCTCAATCGTCATTTTCACGTCATCTGCGACGACTGCACAACAATCCAGCTCCGACAGCAGCGACGATGACTTAAACGTCACAAACGAACCTATTCCGAGCACGTTCTCCTTGGATCAGAGCTATCCAGACCGACCAGAAATTGAGGAATGCCGTCCGATTCGGTTGCAGATATCTCGCGGTTCTCGCAGGTTTAGAACCGAGCTAGTCACCGACGACCACCCCAGAGTGCAATTCGCTAACTCGGACGCTCGTATAATGTCCTTGCGTCTGCAGAGACATCTAAACGAGTTGGCAGAGACGTTCCACGACGAACACGATGTCTGGCTCGGCGTCAGCAAGGCCTGGGCGGAAACTAATGATCCTGACATCACTGATCCTACATCCCTGCATTTCGAAGGTGCACCTAATCTCTATATAATATTAAAGCCCATTTATAATTGATATCATGCGGATAATTGACTTCTCTAATACTTTTAGCATATTATCTATAGCATGGCTAGCTTACAGACCTGCAAAAAATTATTGGGTTCAGAAATCTCAGCCAATGTAATTGCATTATTTCTGTAATTCATAATACTAGCAGACGGCTACTGGTCAGACTAGTTTCACACTTACTTGAGTCACAATAGCAAGTCCTTTTTATATGGTAAAGATTATGCTGAATCACTTGTGAGGTGCCAATGATCTAACCCATAGGACTAAAACCAAGTTGGTCTCAATATTAAAAGGATATAACACCCAATAAAGGGTTGTCTCATATTTCCCACTATCATTCAAGGACCATAGTCAGCCCATTGCTTACAGATTGTGTGACAGTTTTAAGGTTTTTATTTGCTCTCTCTGTGGTGATCGTGTTACAATTCTCTATTGCGGTGGGTCTGCAGACAGACATCATCCAGTCTTGTCCTGTGAATACACTATTCAGCTATTCTACACCTTTTGGCATTATAATCCACTCCCTTTATCATTATAGTAATCCAATAAAATACTATCAATCGCCTGGAAGTCATGGTGGTCAGAGGCTAAGTGTGCAACTGTAAAATATAGGTCTGCAAAAATTGGGCAATGCAGTAATTTTGTAAACAGGCTTTATACTATCACGTGTCAAATATAGAATTGCTCAAAAAATTTCTTGATCATTTCCATTCTCACTAACATTTTATATTATAAGTGCACTGAATAGGTGTAGGTATGAGTAATATTTGTCTGTTTACAGGTTATAATATCACGTGGATATGGTAATTACTCTAGTACGTGAGGTTTAATGATTCTCTATAAGACAATCTAGGTTTTCATTAACGTAACTATTGAGAGATATTGTTTGCACACTTTACCCCCGCTCTTTCCTCTCCTCTCTCTCTCTCTCTCTCTCTCTCTCTCTCTCTCTCTCTCTCTCTCT
>JAODVQ020469643.1:13953-27478 GCA_025400075.2 Phenganax stokvisi
ATATAGCAGGTTATTATTATCGACAGTTCGACACGCACAAGCGCAAACTGTAAGTGGACACGAGAGGGAAGAGGAACGCGGAATATCTAGCTTTGAAATGCCTTTTTAATGCCAGCTAGAGATTTTTGGTGTCGCAGAATAATATAAAGTAACAGTAAGTGGAAAACGATTTTAGTTTTTGTAGATTTCATGTGTAGCGTCGTATAATTACCTCTCCTCGAACTCAATATACGGAATTTACAACTTTAGTAAGATGTCTTTATGGTGAAATATTTCTTCAATCTTTAATACACTTTGTAACACGTCTTTATGGCACCATATTTCTTCAACTTTGCACTCTCACCGTAGGTTCATGTGTTATTTTCTAATATATTATTGTATCCTCATCAAAACTTGTAATTTTGTCTTGTCAATAAAAATTGTAAACATATGACGTCATACTATCAAATATTGGCAGTAGTTTCACCCCAACAGGCAAAATCGTCTGGCGTTAAACAGAGTAAAATAAATCTGTATTCAATAAATGATAAAGCTATCTAGTATAAGAATATAATCTACTAATTCTAGTTTCAGACATGGTTGACATAAACGTTATACGTGAAGAATGTTTTCTTGACGAAATTCTGGTGGAACTTCCGAACCGAGTAGCGAAGCCAACACCAGACGTACGGGGGAAAAATCTGAAGAAACTATTCTATCAATTCAGTGACTCACTAAAAGACATGCAGCTGCAATATACATGCATTGATGCATCCAGCATTGCAATTGCTCTTGGTACAAATGTTGGCAATGCATACATCTATGCACGAACGTCAAGAAAGATTACAAAGATCTCATCTGAGGTCTGTATTAAAAATATGAGTTTGCCTCTAAAATCATCCACGCAGACTGACCAGAAATGGATTAACTTTACTTTCTTGTGTTAGACAAAGTATGTTCCAACAACATGTATCAAGCTTGCTTCTGGATGCACCACAGTTGCATTTGGACATGAATCTGGAACTTTCTCTGTTGGATTGGTCGACCCACCCATACACCAAGTACAACTCAATCTGTTGCTTTTGTTATTTACTCCAAACTGATTTATACCAGCTATTGTCTTTTCTCTGTTGTTTTGCAGTCGTTCGACTCGCTAACAGCACAAGATATTCATCATTCAAGCATCACAAGTTTAGAATGGTCTTCAGATAATCTCATTCTGTACGCTGGTGACAGCAGTGGGAGCGTATCATTGTCTGTTGTGAAAATCTCAGAGGTACAATATTCTACCGAGACATAGATTTGTTATCAAATAGAGATTGTTCTGTTCGTTATAGTGAAACTTGAAACGTTGTTTTCTCTGTTACATAATCAGCGCACATAGTGGCAACATTAATTGTGCTAAGCCTGTGTATATTTGTAATATTTTGGGTGTGTTTGTGTAAACATGCACAAATTTGAATAGATCTAAATCTGTTGCATTTTGTCTTAACCACTTTAATTTTTCCATTTATAAAGGGTATATTACAGACTGCTATAATAGTGACAGAAGATTGCAGTGTAGTTCAGTTAGCCTATACTGAGGATGCTCTGGCCATAGCAACTATGAAACGCACAGTACTGTGGTCATTTCAAACTGAAAATATCGTCCAAGTCGGTGAGAAAGAACGAAAGACGTAAGAAGCAAATCATGTTACTGAAATGCTTTTCATCATATGTGTAGTAGTAGTTTTGTTTGTGATGAAAAAAATATTTAAACAAGCAAGAATAACATTAATTTGTTTGCTCTTATGTTTTCTGTCAGATCTGGTTGGTATGGTTGTTGCATCATTCCTGATAATCTTCAGGAACCTACCAAGAAGCTGTACGCTGCACGACCTGGCTTACGAATATGGACTGCAGATGCCAGTGGTACAGTCTCATCAACCACAGAGTTTAAAAGCTTATTGGCTGAGAAACCTGCTGTGATACAAACTCTGATTAAAAACAATGACAAAGCAAACTATGGCGGTCAATTTGGTAAACTCTTGTGTTACTATGACCAGTATGTCATTACTTGGGACTACAACCATATTTGGGTACTAGACCTTGATGTTGGCAGGGTCATTGGTTGTCATAGCAACTTGGGAAAGATCCGTGATGTAGCAGTTAGCGGTCATGAGATCTATGTACTAGTGAATCAGCAAGAGAGATTTGTACGTAGGTTTGTGTTGACGACAGAGAGAGTGCTAGACTCATCTAGTTTGGATGCAGTTATAGCAAAGGATGATACAGACACATCTAAAACTCCTGAAAATTCTGACAAATCTGGGTTTGATCTTTCGTCAGCTCTTATGGCTGTTCCTTTTATGGCTTTTGAGGTAGGGAAAAATGAAATCAAAGGGAAGTTAATCATCTTTCCTTCCAGTGGGTGGCTGAATTGCAAAAGTTACTGAGTTAACATCATGTCATACAATGTAATTTTGTTAGAGAGATGAAAACGGCTCTCCATCTCCAGACGGATGTACTGCTGATGTACCAGGCGAATCTGAAGTACCAGAACACGATATTTTTGACAAGATAGCCGCAATCTCGTTGGACGACGATCCTCAAGATATTGTATTCACTGCCGAAAAACCGAAAAAGAAAAAGAAGAAAAAGCAAAAACAACGTAGGAAATTGTTTTTCAAGAAGACTTGGCTCTTTCTGATAGAGCTCAAATCTTACTTGTTTTCTATGGTTTTTTTTAAAGCAGCTGTTAGCAAAAATGTCAGTGAGCATTTGAGTGAAACACCAAGCACGTCTCCTGTCTTGTCAAAAGATGAAAGACTACAACACAAACAAACTGGATTAGGTAAAGCTTCAGATTTGCATCAAGTCGATAGATCGCTGGGTCTCAAGCGACGCAGGGCGAAAAAACTGTGGTCAAATTCAGAAGTTTATACCATGATAGCAGTTCTTTGTTTTCCACCACACTAGGCTAATGCACGTGTTATAAAAAGAATTTACATCTTTTTCTTACGATAGCTGCAAAATGAACACCGTCTACTGTCTTCCATTAAAACCCAAGCATATTGGTTACTAATCAATTGTGATAAACTTGTCAATTTTTTTGTTTTAGTAGAAGCAAATATGAATGTTGATACTACTTCAAATTTGGAGACACCTTCTCGAATGGAATCTCGTGAAGAAGTACCAACCATTACAAACGATGTTAAAGCCGAAACGCGAGATATTGCTTCAAATCAGAAAGTAGCAACACAAGAACGCAATGTTCAATTGCCTTTTGAGGGGAATGATGTAGCTGACGAAGAAACCTCGATTTCAGTTGAAGACTATCTCAATGATGAAGGTAATAGTGTTGAGCCAGAAACAACTGAAATACCAAGAGAATCAATTGCTAGTCAAGTATCAGAGATCTCGGTAACACAGGTGTCCTGTTATTCTATACCAGAAAAGCAAAAAACTCATATGCTACCAGAAACTGTTACAGAAAGCCTAACAGAGCGATGTATGACGGAACATGAGAATTCAGCGACAGAACCTGAAATTTCAACTCTCCCAGACGTGTCTACAACAGCTGTGATGTCACGAAACGATTCTTCGGATTCTAGCGACATCTACGGAAGTTCTCATGAGACATCCCTATTTGATAGAGTTAAGGATGAACAAAGCGAATCTTGTGACAATGAGACAGGAAAAAATGACTTCAAAAAAGACGATCATGTTCCATTGTTTGCTGACACTTGGTCAGGACGATCTCTTCCGACCACTCAACCAATTGAACATCTTTCCATCTCTCAGAAGTACATCTTCTGTGTGGATTATAAGAACAGGGTGTATTTCTCAGATCCTACCAGTTCTTCGGGTAGTGGCTGGGAGAAAGCAGATTTCAAAGCAAAGCAAATATACGTGAATTTCGAGTGCGATTTCATTTGCTATCTCGAGCAAGGAAACGCTTTTGTAAGAGGTGGTATAGACAAGGCTAGCCCGGTGGGAAACACATCTTATCAAATTCTCGATGAAGTGTCTCAACTTGCCACCTGTCCCACTTGTACTTGGGCTGTCACCTCGGCCGGTTTACGGCAAGTGGACACTGCATCATTGATGAAGCTCGACGGAGATTTTAAGAGTTATTCAATGTGGAAGCACGGGGAATCCATGGACAGTCCAAGTCAAATTATATGCTATGACAATGTACTATGGGTTCGTACTCAGAGTGAAACACTCCAGATTTTTTCAGGTCAGTGGAACACTTGAGTAGTACTCAGTACCACAAGATTTCGTATTTGTATATCAGCCAATGCAGTCTTGGACCATGACTAAAATCATATTTTTTTCCTTCAAAGCAGGAAGGTCTGGTGGCAAGAATTCACCGTGGAGAAACGAAGGTTAGTATGGCAAATAACATGAAGTATCCCCACAACTGCTGTGCTTGAATATCGCGTGTTCGTTTCAGACAAAAAAGCGAAGTGGATGGGCATGAGTGATGATGGAACAGTGTGGATAATAACACCTGATGACCAAATTTGGTTTCAACGGCACGATGAAGAAGTCTGGTACCAAGTCACATTGGGTCAATACCTCATTGATGATCCCTCGATACTAGGCTCCACAGTCAATTTCTTTTACTCGGTTGGGTCTGCGTACCGCAACGCACGCACAGCCGAGTACTTACGTCACGCAGCCAAAGGATTACTGCAGTCAACCAAAGATATGGCTCTCTCGTTATTCAGAGACGGAGGATCTCCAAAACAGATACATTGCAACACGCAGAATGGGATATGGCTGCTGGACACAAGGAATGCTTTACATGTATGTCGTAGCCAGGCAACTGGCACGCACTGGGAACTAGTTTTTCCAACAGGCACTGCTAAGTCTGCAACCTGGCGTGATGTCACATGCGGGCTTGCAGGCTACGTGTGGGTAATACAGCCCAATGGAGACTTCACGTGTTTCCACCCTGATGGCCCAGCGTATAACGTAGTAAATCCAATGTCAGAAGAGAGCGCTGACTTTGTGAGCGGCTCACGTCTTGGTCTCTGGTGCTTCAACAGTGTCAAAAATTCCAAGTTGTACTTACGAGACGGGATTTCGGAGAGCTACCCACAAGGCTTCGCGTGGACTTCGTTATCGTTACGTCACCAAGAGATCAAGGGGATACGTCATCTTAGTGTGGGTGACGTTACGGTGTGGGCTGTGGATATTGATGGTCATTTATGGATACGAGTAGGCAGCGTCGACGGTGATAAGTCAACTGCACTTGCTCAAGCTTGGGTGCCGCTGAAGTGTCCTCAGAACGTGGGACTCACAAGCGTGGAGGTGAACGCGCAGGACTCAATGGTCTGGGCAGTGGACACCAAAGGTAGAGTGTACGCGAGGGAAGGCATCACAAAGAACAACCTCGTGGGCGCTGAATGGCGTGAAGTGGAGGGTTTCATTTTGAAGAGTGTGTGTCTCAGTTTATACTTGGTTTACGGCTTGTGCACCACCGGGGAAATTTTGTGTCGATTCGGGGTGTCCCCAGAGAACTGTGTGGGCGATTACTGGAAGAAGATTCCTGGCAATTTTCCTCGAATTTCCGTGAGTACAGCGGGAGAGCTGTGGGGGCTTAGCGCTGACAATAAGTTGTTCGTGCGCAAGATGAAGTTTTTGAAGTTCTCGCATGATACCGCTGGGGAACCTGGAGAGGTGGGTGAGGATGTGATTGACAAAGATAGTCATGGTGATGATGAAAATAGGGATTGGGAAGTTCTATGATAACTGATTCAGCTTGAAAGTTTAGTTGACCTCACAGAAAGAGATATTAGGTGTTCTGCTGCTTTACTGAGACTAAAAGAACGACATTCCATGTGTGAACTGACTAAAGAGAAGTTGATTGATCGCACATAATGCCAGCGAGTAATATTGCTTTGTGAAAAATTTAATGTGAGTTGTTCGTCAAATAAAGCTTGTGATATCTGATTGGATGTTGTACGATGTACCGCAGATTCTTGGTCTAAATTGTCGTGTTTAAAATATCCTTGGCGTATCATCTTAGATAGATATTGACGTCACTGTATGACATCACAATTTGACGTGTACAATGACGTCACACAACATGAACTCAAGATATACCTTAGACTATTTTCCTGTGGTATCCATTTCGTCAAGAAAATGAGTGCATTTCATTTTCAAAAGTTTTATAGCTTCAATGACAAGAATATCGGCGGGAAGTGCTCCAGTAGACTCGACTGAAACTAATACAAAGAAAATATACAGAATCTAGCTTTATGCTACAGAAAACATAAATCAGTTTACTGTTCAGTTTTACTTACAAATGAAATGATCTCGAACACGGGATAACTTAATTTTATCTTTTAGATCCTGAAACAAACTGACAAAACGTTAAAGCAGTGTAATGAAATTGTAAGTTGCGGAAATTTTAAGAGCAATAGCTGGCAAATTTTAGCTGTGTCGTAATGTGGCTATCATTTGAAAAAACCTACAACCATAAGTCCATAAAAACACCCGTGTACAATTCATCAGACATGACGTCAGGGGCTAAGACATTCAAGTTTCATTTTCGTGGACAAATCAGGCTGAAACGTCATGTGCTACTCATTTGAATGTTTTCCGTGCTCAACTAGTTTGAAACTCACTTCATGACGTAAAAATTCCCGACTGTACGTGTCTTTTCTTGCATCAGCTACCACTGCAGTTTTCACTCCTGAAATTAGAATAAATCTTACGTCAGCCTCGTTTCTTCCTCGTTGATTACCGACAATAGATCGGAGAATATCGCCGTTGACTTACGATACACGAAAACCAGGCTTTAACCATTGGCTTTAACAGTTGAAAAATGAATGAATCGCACTACACGCAAATTTCACGAACATGGTCAAAGTCTCGCGTGACGCGCTAACCACACGCGCTACTTGTTACTGATCCAATTACCTAATTACGTGACTTAATGAACATAAATTAGCGTTGTTCTCATAGCAACGTAGCTTCTTCTCTGAGAGAAGGATATCAAAATGGTCTTTAAGGAAAAATGGTCTTTTGGAAAATATTTCTTCATGGAGCGGTATCCCAAAGCAAAAGCTACTACATTAGAAGAGCGCATCAGTCGCTTTGCGGTGAGGAAACAAACTAAATGATATTGGCAAAATGTTTTTATTGCTCTTTTTGGAGTTTATTTTCTTTCCAGAAAACGTTTTTCTACAAGCTATGGTGAGAATTCACGAGAAAACTACGCAAATGAAAAATAACCTTTTTTCTTCTGAATTCTGATAACACCTTCTGAAAAGCATTCCGCAAGTTTTTCAGCCAGTTCGCCTTCACATGGTTTCAATATGGTTATTTCAGGAAGAATACGATACGACGCCGCAGCTGTAATGAAACACACAGTCACAGTGAACCAAAGATCTTCATTAAGCGTTTTTTGTTTCCAAAATTCCACAATAAAGTTGCTGTTTTGTTTATTGAAAGCTCTCTAGATACTAACCCACAGGAGAAAATTTGGCATGATCTCGTCCGATTCCCTTAACACAAACTAAACGTAGATCTAGTTCCTATAAAGTTTGAAATCATGTTTCACTAAATGGTGCAAAAACGTTAGGAGAATTTTAGTAGCGATAACAAGCTGAAACGAAAAAGTCTTACATGCCCAGGTCTTAGTTTAGCGAGAAGGATGTCATCATGAACAGGACGTATACCATTTGGACCAAACTAAAAACATAATATTAAACAAGTCAATGTGTTTTAGCCACATTTCCCTGGGTCCCATCGGCTACAAAGTCCTCCTTCACAAGTAGAAACTGACTAAACCACAATGTGACTGCAAGAATGAAAAAAGAACACATTTTGCAAGGAAAAAGTTTCACAGCAATAGTACAATATTTACTGTTTCAAGCTGATTTCCAATGGGGACCCATTTCATATGTTTTGTAGTTACTAAAAATTAACAAAAAAACTTTGTCAGACATTAAACAATGTCATTATAAGGAAAACCAAAAATTTCATATTATGCGTGATAAATTTGCCATGGCCATTTGTTGAGACAAAAAAGTTGGATAAACATCTATCATGACCAGAAGTCAAATATCTTAACAAGGGTTTTGCTCTTTGAAAAAAAAATCCTGTCAGTGATATGATTCCAGCTAAATCACCTTTTGAGTTTTTAAATAGTTCTTCTGGATTTGTGGCATCTTTTGCTGCCTGAGGATTTCTTGTGCATTTTACTTTCAATTCAAAAATGACAACATTGTCCTCTGACTCTTCATCTTCCAGTGTTTTGAAATAGAACATCCGCGGATCAGCAAGGATTGGGACTAAGCCAAGACGATGAGCTAAAGCCTGGCGGAAAAATCAAGATATTACAATACACAGACACCTGAAAGTATTTGCGGTAAACTAGTAGATTTTGCCCAGTTGAAGTTCGAAAAATATATTCCCACTTGAAATCTTACCTCATCTTGAATAATAGTTGTATTGTTATAGATATGAACTTTCTCAATCGCCATTGTTGGCACCTGCAAAGATAAAACCAGCTATATTAAACAGCTCTAATTTATGGAATTCTCTTCACAGTATTAATATTCAAATGTTAATTCAGTCTAAAGCTCTTCACCTCTGCTTCAAGTATTCTTCTGAAAGCATTAGCAACTGATGCATCTATACCAACCATATCAAACTCAATTTCATTATCTGCCAAGCTTACAATATCAACTCTGAAATTCTGAAAATACAACCCAATGTATCATAAATAAAATAATATCAGACTAGAAATCTGTAGATATAGGTGATAATTATAGAGATATTATACCAGTTTCAGAGAGAATTTTTACCTTTTTAAACTCTTCAAGTTTCCACGAATCATCATAGCCGTGGTATGAGCCAGGATATGCAGTGTATTGCGTCTAAAAATGATGTCTGTCTGAGACATAGTGTTTTCATGCGGACATTTGAAACGTGTCATGGATAGTATTCCAAATAAAACTGGCAACTAAGTTAACATTTTTTGGCATTATGTAATGTATTATATCATGTTTGACATTTATATGTATGTATGCTATTATTTTTAACATGTATGCTCTTCAAAGAGTTAATAAACGACAATAGCAGGGCAGTTTCAAGTCCCAAGATGATTGCAAATACACAAATATACAAAATTACAATGTAAACGAAGTTAGGCAATTTGTTTTCTCAAAATATATGTCAAAAAGTTTTTACTACAAATTCAAATTGGAAAAAGTATCCGAACTCGAAAAGTATTTGACTGGTAAAAAATGATTGCTGCATTGCACAACAAAAACAAATGCACATGCAAATCGCTTCACACAGT
This sequence comes from Phenganax stokvisi, assembly GCA_025400075.2. NCBI lineage: Eukaryota > Metazoa > Cnidaria > Anthozoa > Malacalcyonacea > Clavulariidae > Phenganax > Phenganax stokvisi. Next base: position 23,237 of record JAODVQ020469643.1, read on the forward strand.
TGAAGAAAGGAACATCCTCGAAGTCATACTCACATTTACAAGGCCATGTTCTTCTAGAGAAACTCGTGTACGAATTTCGTCCAACCTAGCCGCCATTTTGGAAATTCTCCATGTAATATACACACCCCCCGTCTAACAAAAGTAGGTGAAATTGAAATATTGTATCTCCTTAAGAAAGCACAGTTCAAGTAACTGCGACGGGGGGAGCAGTAGTCAAGACGTACGATGCTCCAGCGTTTTGCCTTTTTCCTTTCCTCTGAAATTATTTGTGAATTACTAAAATCAGTTAGTTATTAAAAATCAATTTATTACAGAGTATTTTCCTCTTCAAAGTTAGTGAACTGTTTCGGTACGGACAGGACAAGAAAAAATGTTACTCTGTTCTACTTCAATCTATGTTGTACGTTTCTCTTTTTCAGTTTTTCAAATTAGAAAGTTTAGTCACTGCGCCAAGCCAAGGTTCCCTTCTTCCTTATTAGACTTTAGTTGCTTCGCAAAATGAACAACAATAGCAATATTCAATAGGGCAAATAGTGCCATAATTCCAACAGAATTAAAGAAAGTTGGACTTCGTACTGCGTCCAAAATTTCGCGTCTTTTCACCATGTCAATGGACACGGCTGAAAAGAGATCTGAAGATCCCAGAGCAGTAAAAAGATGTAGAAAATGATGGCTGTTGCCAATGCAATCAAATGTTCCCGGTGTTAATCTCTCTGGTAGCCTCGAAACGTTAATCAAAGCAGCAAATAAATACAATATCGCATGACGTTTGTGATAAAACAATGACTCAAAATTGCAATCTGTAGCTTCAGTACAAGTGTAAGTACGCCACACAACTGGAGAGACAATGTAGAGAAACGTAAATACAAATGGCGTTGTTCTTATCAAGTATTTAATACTCAACCATCGATGTCTTGAAGCACAGCAAAGGAAATTTGCTCCAAGACTAAGACAAGCGCTGATTCCAAGGAAAAGCCAATGTGACCTGTAGAGAGGAACTTCAGTGAATGCCGGTCGACCGTAGTAAAAAAATACTTCGGATGCTCCAAAGCAATAGATGGCTATGGCAGCATAATCCAAAAAGAAACAAACATGTCTTAGTCTCGGTGACATTGAATTAAACGTATGAGCGCCACAGCTCATAGAACAAAACAAACAGATGCTTAAAGCGAAGCACATCAACGGATAGTTGTATGGATCGGAAAACGACATCTTTGCGAACAGTTGAATGAATCGAGCAATGAAGAAAAACAACGGCAATAAATGAGTCCAAACGTTCAAACACTCGTTACTTTGCACTTGGAATATGCTCAAGAAGCACTCTTTCGCTGAGGAATAGGGTCTGCGATAGCCTGAAACGATGAACATTTCTTTAAACTGCGGAGGAACTTGTTCCACAGTCAAATACGAAGTCGCCTGCTCAGGTTGGGGATAAGTTTCAGTCACATTTGTATCGGCATTTGAACTCTCACTTTTCTTCTGTCGCTTGTGAATTATTGCTCCGTTCGTTCCCTGTGTACTTTCCTCACTTTCCATCCCCATTCTACAGCTGAAACTGATATATTTTTTTTATGACAAGCGGTTTATGAAGAGGGAGAAAAATAAATATAATCTTCTCAGGGGAAACTCCTTTCTTTGAAAACTTCATCTGACGTCACGGATTAATATTTAAACAGCGTCACCAACATTAACCACAAAAGCAAAACGTGACTTTTTTGCGGCACACTTTTTGTTTCGTTTACTTCGTTAATTGTTTTGCCAATTTAGCTCTTTCGCCCAACATGTGTCTGAAATAACAATACTTTATTCGGCAAATAAATATTGAGAAAATATGCTTCGATATTTATAATTGCGGTTGCAAAATACTTTCTTGGTCATGTCGTTACGTGGGGTTTAGACGTCGTTGCACCGGTCTCTACAAATAAAAAAGTAATTTTAGCCAGCAGTCTTTAAACCAATCTCCAATGAATATGTTTTCACAGTGCGGAAGTTCGCATAAACATGAACAACAAGAAGGCGCAAAGACTTTGGGCAATTCTCCCAACCACATCTTCAATTCAAATCTCCAATCTATATCTCTAAACCATATCGTCAATGACGATGGATACTGTGAAAACCGCAGTTTTGGAGACGTATTCACCTTTGTGTCTTAAGTTTGCCACCCCATCAATAAAAGACGCCAAGAGACCAAGTTGTTTTTGAAGTTGAACATAAATACCATCAACTCTAGAAACAGAACGGAAATTTTGTCCGCTAAATGGCACAAAGAAAAGAACAGTGATTTCTCATATCTCACTTTGTTTCTCTGCTATTCGTTTCATCTTGTAGTCTCTCAATATCGTCCAGGATCTTGAGATCACGTTCAGCAAAACTCTGCAGAATACAAGCATCTAATTCATCCTCGACTTCATGAAAAGAAGAATTAAACGAAACTAAAGATGGTGCGAAGAAAAGAAGAACGTTTACCTTATCGAGTTCCAAGTCTTCGATTCTAGCAGTTAATAGATCCGCTACACATGCAGAAAGAATAGAAATATTTCATTATCATAACATAACAGAGATTCTCCAACGTACTTCACCTCGATATTCAGAAAGTACTTGATTCAGTTTCACTTGATGCGATTCGTTCGTGACACCTTTTTCTTGCAATAATCTCGTCTCTTCTTGTACCCGTTTTATTGCCTGTTAGTGACAAACTGCAGGACGTCAGAAATGGCGCGGCAATGTTACGTTGTAAATAAGCATACTCGGATGGATCACCGAGTGATATCCACACTATGACAAGCAAAGCGTGTGATTGAGGGAATACCCACTTGTAAACATGCTTTTGGTGAACTGACTCGAATAATTATTGTAGTTTTTATGTAAATCCACTTTATCGCTTACGACAGGAGGGGAAAAATCGCGGAAGAAGCTATCAATGTGAACCAAACGTACTTCATACAACCTAAAATCAATCTACGTACCTCTACAAATCTTTCAAGAAAAACAGACAACGATTTATGGAAAAAAAAACAGAGAAAACGAAAATTCAAAATTGCACCGTGAAAACTAGATGCAAACAATTGTACTTCAGAGTGAAAAATGAAAGAGTAAATAGAGCATACCGCTGATTCTCTTTCACAACAGTACGAAGTTTTTGACAGCAGGATATATTTTGTTTTTCGATTGATTTCACTTCTTGGTTTTGCTCCGCCATCACGCGTAAGGCCTCGGCACGAAGATTTTTCAGCTCATCTTCCAACCTTTTCTACATTTAATAAAAAAAGATTCAAACACCAGAGGGTTGAAATCAATTCAAAAGTTCCTCGAAAACATTCAGTTATAAAAAATATGCCAACTAAATACCCGAGGCGCAGATTTCTTCTCCATTTCTTTATTAACTCTTTTTATAGACAACTCTAAAGCAGCTTTTTTATTTTTTAGATCTATAAGAAAAAACAATAACAGTTTTATTAGATCATTTCAGAGGACAAGATGAAATCATTCATTTACCAACGATGCTCTTTTTCAGTGCATCAAAATCTTTGGAGCTTTCATCAAACTCTTGTTCTAGAGCCTCAAAAGCAGGCTAATAAAATACAAATTATATAAAAATATAGAGGAAAGCAGTAATGTAACGACATCAGTGTCATTTCGGGACCTACCCGTGCGGATATACATACTTACCGTTTTTTCAGCCAATGTAATCTTCCTCTCTGCAACGTCTATTTCTAATTTCTTAATTGAATCCTGTATCGTGAAAATATCTCATTAGGAAAAAAGGTTGCCAAACAAAGCTTTAATTTACTCCTAAATATATGTCCCAGGACCTGTTATCGGGTTCAGCCCACCATTCCCAAAGATATCTAAACAAATTATTAACCTGTAATTTTCCCAGCTCATCTCGTAAATTCTTTTGCACCTCGGCGTAAGATTGCTTCCCATTTTTCAGCAACGTTTGTTTCTCCATAATATCGTATTCATAATCTTTCAACATTCGTTGAAGTTCATTACCCTAGTTTGCCCGAGGAAACATACTTGCTAGGTAAAGTGTTCTTAATGCTTGTAATTCTTTATCAATTTTGGTTGACAGAGTTAAAGTTACAACTTGGTCTTACTCTCTGCGTTAACTGAGCGTGTTCACGTTTCGCGTTTTGAACAGCGTCAGACATTTTGCCCATGTAGGCGCTGTACTCTTGTTTAAATTCGCCTGCTTCTTTAGAAACGTCGTCTCTCTTGCTTTGCAAACTTGTTCTGTAA
>JAODVQ020469750.1:0-10349 GCA_025400075.2 Phenganax stokvisi
GATGAGAGCCTGAGGTTGGTGGCAGCCGCATTGGAGCGGCTGACTTCGAATCAGGCAGCGCAGGGTTGGCCTGGAGAATCGTTCCAGGGTCAAATCCCCACGATTTGGCCGTATCATAGGTAAATCCCCCCGGTTTTTCCATGCAGTGGCCCTTTTTTTTGGCACCAAAAAGTGTATCGCAGCCTTTCAGAAGGCAAATTTGCTCAGATGAGGTGCGGAACTGGCTGTCAGGTCTTTTTGTGGCCACATAAAGCAATTGCAGTTGGAAACACCTCCGCTACCACAGATTGTGTGCAGGTACATCAGAGTGATCAGCTCCGATATTCTCCCAAACTCACGAGCAGCGTCGTTGGCAGTAGACTCATGAGTGGGCTACTGCACTTGCGTTACAAGATCCCCTAGGTGCTGTGCAATTTGTCAGCAATAATGAGTACCGGTAGAAAGCAGGGTCGATCCCTAGGAACAGGCGATGACAAACACACCAGCGCACAAAACTTGACTTAAAGGGCCAAGCGATAACCTGGGACAATTCAGCACAGGTTTGGTTTGCCCGAGGACGCCTACAATATCTGAACCATCGTGAGGGAATGCATTGAAGACAAAACAAAGAAAATGCCGAAGCACTGAACAAACTTTTCCTTTTCAGCTCTGCGCAAAATCACGGAGTTTGAACAACGTCGCCAGCCACATTCGCCGTAGAGTGTTCAGCGCTCCCGTTGCTCGGTGCGTTTGACGCCCAAGTCTCATGCAATGCTTTACCCAATCTTCATCCATCCATGTTGTGTAATTCACAGGAAGCCTTCTTGTGGATTTCGCCGAAAGGAAACTGTGGTGTGTCATATGGACTTTTGGTCGGCAGTGGAACAATTTGCAGGGGTACCTGCTCCAATCACCAGACGCCAGCACCAAGTATAAGCGAATCACCGCCTCACCCATTACAGAGATTTGCTCTGCTTGCTTTTCATTGAGCACCACCACACCCTCTTTCCGAAGTGCATGCATGTACGCAAAAAGTTTGTCACACACATACACCAATGTTCGCATAAGGTCGTTCCGTTCAGCTTGCTCAGCGCTCTCTTTGGACCGGGATTCTTCCATGAAAACAGCCAGCCACTGAATGACTACACCACTCACGAAAGCTTTCGCCTTCAGCTCCACATTCTCACCACCCTTCCAATGGAGTTTGGACCTTGTGAAGAAAAAGTGTTTGCCCACATAATGGCCTCTTGCTTTGCAATGGGCCTTGAACAGCCGGGAAGCACTGTGGAGTCTGCTATCTATGTTCCTTCCCTGGAAACACTGCTGTTTGACAAGAATATACATCACAGACGATGCCAGGCTTCGAGCCATTCCCAAATAGTAACTGTGCAGCAAGTCTACCTGCACAAATTGAAGCTTGAATCCTGGAAGGGCCACGATGGATGGAGCCGCCCCTTCTGGCCACGGATCTTTCGTGTATTCCGTGGAGCGCCAAGCAGCTGACTCACTCACATCTGTCCACGGTTGGGAAAGAGTAGTAGTTGCCAAACATATCCAGCATATCTCAGAGGAATTGTAATGCCTTTCTAAAGACATTGCCTGCCGGATAAATTTCCAATCCCCTTTCAAGCTTGTGCACCAAACGCGCAAGACAGAATCACCAGTGCAGATCCCCTGTGACAGAGTTTTGAAACTGTTACAAATGACAGCCAAAATGGATTGGATTGTCACATTGACTGGTCCCTCCACATGGTAACGAGATTTGTCAATGCAGACCATCATGAAGCGACTGGCCCGTGAATCACTCATCAACTTTGGGTCCAGACACTCCGCCATGAAGTGCAAACACAGCCAGGTTTCCTGAAGGTAGTTGCCTTCATCACCATAGAGTGTCACAGCTGCATGGTCATCATTTGGGTACTGATTCACCAAATCATACCCAATGCTTGCCCAGAATTCTGCCGGCGCTTTGCCCAGAGCAAATCTGTAGCCAGACTGGATGAACGATCTCACCTTCGGCTTGTTTGCACGCTGGTGGAAAACATCACACATACATTGCGACAAGAACAAAACCTGCAAGCGCTAAGAGAAAGACTATGTGATGGGGCAAGACAAAAGGCCACTCTTTCAGCTCCACCACTTGGGTTTCCGGATCTTTGATCACAATCTGATGGTAAGTCACTGGCGGTGCCAGTGGGAACATCTTCCTGGTCTCAATATGCATCTCATTGGTCCTGCAAAAGGTTCACGCTGGGAAACCTGCAGTACTGAATCCTTTAAAAAACTGTGTGATAGACACCCCAGTCCTCACACCGAAAAGCGAGCTTCCATACACTTGACCAAGCCGTTTGGCACCCTTCCAAGTTTGAGCACCTTCGCCAACATCTCGTAAAATCCTGGCTGAAACTGAACCCCCCCAAACCATCTTACAGCAGCACAAAAAACCAGTCCTCTCATCCAATGCATTCCGAACATGGGCAATACCTGGAATCGCGAGTGGACAGTCAAAGAAAAAACAATTGGCCCAGCCAGGCGCAACACTGATGCAAAATGAACTGCTTCACCGTGCGCAAGACCAATGCAGAAAAATAACATTTTTCTCAGAGCACTGCGTGCAGCGAGCACACTTGTTACAAGAATCGAACCGACATGGTTCAGCAATGTCAGCTTAGCCCCTGGCCTTCGTTGTTTGCATAGCTGCAGAAAAATATTTTGGAAACCACCGCTGCATGTCACATCTATAGACACTTTACAGAGAACAGTTGTATATAGTATAGGCTTATAGGGCACAGCTAGCTCAGTATATGCCATCTAATGAACTGAAGAGTAAGCCAAAATTTCACACGCATTGCGTGCGCAAACTCAGGAGAATCCATCAGGCAGTTGCCTGCTTGGCGTAGCCCCTGGCTGTGTATGGCCGCAAAAAAACTAGACAACCTTGAAGCATTGAAGGACACCAAATTTCAATCCCAAGGTTGGAAACAAGTCCGGATCGCTTTTTCAACTCTTTGTGATATGCTCGGACCTGTGCTTTCAAGAGTCGCACAGCAGAGACCTGGGCAGATTGGCCACTATTTTCATAAAGTTTCTGAATTGTGAAATTGCCTTCTCAACAATCACCTTGAACTCCGCATCAAAGGTGTTGGAATCCACCATGTGGGCACACCTGACAGGTACTGTGTAGACCTGGGAAAATCTAAATGGTTACATCCCCCACCTCTGCCAGCAAAAATCCAAATCATCGCTGGCGCTAGCCAATTTGTCAGCGTGCTGCGCATCGCTTCCCATGTCCAATTTCAAATTGGAAATCGCATTCATCTCCTTCTTAAGTTCAACACCTTGACAATTTAGGCAGGGAAACTAACAAAACATTGGTTTTTCACAGATGCACTTCTTACCAGGCAAACCTCAAGTTTCAAGCCTAGGGGGCCAGCCGCCCCCTTTGCCTTTGCCTTCGCGCGTGCCTTTGCTTTGGGGCCAGCGACACTGGCAGGATCTCCTCCTCACACGCGCATACATGGTGAGTCACAGAAACATGGGTTCCAACAGACAAAGCATCATTCCACAACAAAAGCAAGAAGTCCTGCAGGGTTGCCACCTGCAGGCGGCGCTGAGTTCTGAAGGAAATTGAGCACCTCTGGGGTTGGAATTGACGATGGGGTTCCAGACAGCTCAGACATAGGAGCGTTGCCCATCAGCTCAGCAACCTGTGAAGCGTGAGCCGCGCCAGTAACCTGCGCTGCTGTGGTCCGGCAGGTCTCTCTCGTGCGCCTGCGTTTCACCACCACCCAGTAGCGAGTAAGGGCCGGGTTCGTTGGGCAATCTTCATCCTTGGTGCCTGCTTGCCTCTGCACAGTGGCCCGGATCTTCTCCCTTAGATACTCTTGGAAAACCACAGGACCGTTGCCCTAGCTCAGCAAAGGTGGACAAACAAGTGTCAGGACATGTCAACTGAAAAAGTTGGGTCAAGTTTCTCTGGGATGCCCTCCCTCCGCATTTGCTCCGTCAACTGTTCCTCTTCAGCTCCTTCCCGATCCTGGTGCTCCAACGAAAAGAAGCGACGCTTCGATCTTGTCCGCGTTTTCACCGTGACTGATCCACTCTTTAAGCAACTTGTTCTTGTCGCTCAAGCTTTTGTTCCACATCTTTCCCATCTCCACCAAATGAGTGTTTCGCTGAGACTTCATGAAACGAGCAAGCCGTTTGTATTCATTTGGGTGCGTGACGGAGTTGACCGAACTACCCGCGCCAACATTGACAGCCACAGAAGGAGTCTGACCCGGGGAAAGCGGCATCGTTGGCATGAACTGAGCGACACCTGCAGGAACAAGCTCCTGTGAGCCTTGGCGAACATAGTCCGGATCTGTGTCTGCGATTTCCATTTCATCCACCACAGCCTCCACTGGCTGTGTCTCAGCTTCCTCCATAGAAGCAGCACAGCGAGTCGGGCGTGCTTTGGGTTTGCCTGCAGCTTGTAGCTGCTGCAACACATTGTCTGGCGGCGACTTAGACTGCCTGGGCAATATTGATGGCCAAAATATCTGGATGGGCATGGGATTCTAAAATTCTAAGGCCTGGACACACTGGAAGTCGGAGAGGCGACTCTGGCTTGGTCTTCCAAAAGAGCAGCCGCTTGCTGCAAAGTCTCAAGGGAACCGGTCCTTCTCAATCAAAGAATGGCACCAAACAAAACACAACCACACAGCAAAGCTCCTCTCAACACTTGGCTGACTTGGGATAGCAGGCTTTTCACGTTGGTCCTACAGGAGATGAAATACAGCTCAGCAAAAAGCAGAATCCAGAAACACCTCACCAGTCCCAGGGCCATCCACCATCGCATTCACAGGCCTTGTCAAGCAAAAAGGTCATGTGACTGACAGTCACGAGATTTAAAAATGTGAGCGCCCCGCTCAACCGGCATTGTTTCCTTCTTCTTTTGCAAGGTCGCCTGGCAAAAAAACACCAAACCCGTGTATACGTGCCGGTGTCACCCACCTGGTCTCGATCATATTGCTCTTTGGCTGCTGCAGCAAAGACAGAAAAATGGATTGGCGGTGGGTCCACTTCATCATCAGCAATGTAAAAGACCCTCTCAATAAGGTCATGGTCCCAGCCCAATGTCTCCTGCAATTCCCTCTCAGTCGGAGGACGGTCGAGTGATTGTTGCAAACGCTTCAGTCGCGCAAGCTGCAACTTTCCCAGGTTCCGCACTTCACTCTCCGACATGGCCATGGTTCAACCAAGTTCGCAAAACAGAGCTGAAAGGGCTTGAAATGTCAAAAATGACCGCAACTCTCTGGCCAATGAGGTGGGCAAAAAATGGGCGGGGGATTTACCCACGACTACCGGGGATTTACCTCCTTTTACCGGGGATTTACCTATGATTCGCCCACCTCGTTTTTTTTGGGTACGCGAGACTTCCTGACATGCCAAGAACACACTCAGCATTGCAAAAACAGCGCAGTTGGTTTTCAAGCAGCATTTTCCTTTCAACTGCAACATGTTAGCGCTGCAGCCACTTCAAAGCAACATCTCTGAGAATTTCCCACCGGCCCCTTGGCTGGAAGGAAGAAGAAGCAAGCAAGTATTCCATCAGTTGGCACACGCCGGCCTCAGAAATTGGCGAGCTTTTGATCAAGAAACCATGAGCACCACATTTGTGACGCATGACACCACATCCAGAAGGCTCCTGGCATCATCCCAGCGATCAGCCAAACGCCAATCAATTTCCTATAGCGCATTGCAGGTATGTGTGTTTCTCATGTTTGAAAAGTGTCGGATACAAACCGTGTACAATCCTACCCTCTCACCTCGAAAAGTTCCAGGTCAGTTTTTGTAAGGTCCACAGAGCATTCCTCTTTTGGTGCCATGGGCAGTTCCTGCAACGGACAGCACGCGCGTACACACAACATGAAACACATCGCACACCTTCCAGTCATTCCCACCAGCGCACGCTGCAGTAAACAGGGTGGCCAAGTGATCAGCAAAGCTCTTTGCATATGCCCTCGGCGCACTCTACAGAAGCTCCACTCTAGGACCCAAAAGAAAAAGACACGTATATACACAAAAAACATCGAAAGCGCATGCAAGGCGCTGACTTTTCTTCAGATTGTTTTTGTCCCCAGTCCAACTGGTTGTACCATCATCTTTCTTGACTCGTTTCACAAGTGGTTCGTTTGTAGACATCTTGGCCCTGGTCGCAGCTGGCAAGCTACCAGCCGCAAGATGCAGCCGGGTCAGAAGTGTTTCATCGTTCGAGTATAACCACTGCGGTTTGGGACTCTCCAAGGAGAAAACACCATGCAGGATCGTGGTGCGCCAAACCTGCACAGAAGCATACATAAGTTGAAAGTGTCTTGTTTTTTCCACGCCTTGAAGCTGTTGAACAGCCACGCTAGACGAGGGTGCATCTCAGCCTTAGAGCCTTGCGGTTGTTCAAGCAAGACTCGCAAGCCTCTGCAAAGGGCAAGGCAAATAACCAAGACTGTTCTGCAACACGCAAGATTGCCAAAGGCAACCGAAGGGTATCCGTGATTTCCAAGTGGAAATAGAATGCTCCGCTGATGGGTGCCCATGTTCCTGGGTCTTTGCAAGCCCAATGAAAATGAACAGTTTACTGCATTTGAGCCATTCAAACTACAGTCAAAACGCTGTCCATGCACGGGTTGCAGTAGCTCCCACAAGGAAGCCCAATCATCAGCAAGCCTCCAGCTCGTATACGGCGAACTTCCTGCAACACAGACCTGAACCAAAGCAAAAAAAGAAACAAGGAGTCAGAGCATACGACTTCCAAGGGCCACACAAGAAGCCACCAGAAGTTGTGATATCCAAAGTTGGACTCACTTCTTTATCAAAGGATGTGCCTTTGAAGCCAGCCTCAAAAAATTGAGTTTTTGAGAAAAAGGTCAAGCACACAAAGACACACCTCACGACATAGGGACCCCTGCAGTCCGAAGCGATTCACTGACTCTTCCAACGCCACTGAATAGTTCAAGAAAATCTCTATCCTGCAGCCCACCCAAAATAGCAACTGCAGGTTTTGAACATCACGCAAGCTAATCTCCTCCGGAGCGTCGCAAAATTTCTCATTGTGCACGAGAAGAAGAAGAACTAGAATCAAAGCCGGGGGGAGCCCCCAGCTACGCATCTCTGCAACTACCATGGCCTAAATTGAGAAACCTGTCCAAAAAGCTGATGGCCCACAAAAAAACTCAGCAAGCCTGCAACTGTGTTCCCACTTGCACAGCACAGCTTCACCACATTCAGTGCGCAACACTCCTTGGGAATGTTTTCCAACCGCTCCACGACTCACCCCAACGCCCACCCAAGTTTGGGTGAAAACCCCAAGATCTAACGCTGCAGGTTTCCCCACAGCCACACAACTGTGCAGGCAAAACAGGAAGGGTACCGGTTGTCTTAAACTTCCAGAAAAATGTTTCCTCATGGACCTATGAAGACCACACAGTTGCTACAGAAAACCCAAAATACAGATTGAAAGCCATTTCACATGATGAACCGACGCTTCTTCAACTCGGGCTCAGTCAGCGTTGAAAGCAGGTCAGCGCGGAGAGCACTGAGCATCCACAGGTCACTGCATTCCTTCCCACTGAGCCCAGATCTCTCACGGACCGCACTGGTGAAGGATCTTTTGGCCTTCGTGAATGTTGTTGGGGAGTATGCGACTTCCCCAATCTCTCCACGGACCATTGCCTCAACGTCCTTTTCAATCTGAGCCACTTCAGCTGGAGATACTTTCACTTGTTTTTTCTTTGAAGCCTTGCTCTGTTTTGGTTTTGTCTTTTTCGCGTTTTGCTTTCCACTAGCCTTGCTACCCTCCAATGGTTCACCAGCCTCCTGCTCCTCAGCCTTTTCCTCATCCATATCCACCCCATGAATGGCAAAGGGCCGGACACATGGAGCCTCTCGCAGAGCCTTCAGAGCCTCAACAAAAACAAACATCGCTTCAGCACACCATAGCCCGCCCTACCCTCAAATTGAAAAATCAATACACAATTGTTTAAATTACAGAAGGGTAACCCACGGTGGCATCTCCATCCGAGCAGAGGCAACGGTAGAGTCCGGACTTGGGCTTAAGCTGGGCTTGGAAGTGGGTGTAGCAGTACTAACCGACGCAGAAACTTCCTGACTTTCCTCAACCTCAAGGCTTTCCAAAGCCTCTTCCCAGCCTTGGAACCCTCGGAAGGTCTTCTGGACAAGCTCCACTGAGCTTGCTAAGGTGGCTGAGGGTGAAGGCAAAGGAGAATTTGCAGGAGGGGAGATCGGCGCTTCTTCACTAGACAAAACCACAGCTTCGTTGACACGCTTCTTCAGGCTATCTAGTGTTTTGCATTTGCTGGCCAAAGGTGACTCCTTCCACACTTTTTTGAAGGCTACCACTAGGTTTTTTGCAGCGTAAGCCATCTTACCTGCCCATTCCTCCACCACCTCACCGGACACCCCGGTGGCTGGAGTGAGCCCTACCAAAGCAGCCCAATGAAGGATACCATCTCTGATTGCATGTTCTGCGGTTCGGTCATGTGGACTTGTAGTGACCACACCATAAATCACCTGCACTGCTTGAAAATAGACATCTAAATTGTTCTAAGTGATTCCTGCCTTCACGTTGAGCGCCAGGTCTTTCTGTGTCACAATGCCCTTCCAAAACTTAGTGCAGTGCGCTTGCACGAAGTTCCAGGTCACCTCAAAACACAGGTCACAAAACCAAGAATACTATTAAGGAATTGCCCATACATCAGTGAGGCTCCAGCTGGCACACCCCCGGCTTGCCAAGCCAAAGCATATCGCTCACTCAAACCAGGATCGCGAATCATGAATTTAGCAAGTCTGGGCATATCGTCAGTATGTGAAACACAGCTTCGTTCAGTGCCAAATGCCTGCGTGATGATAGACAGGAAAGCCACATGCACCACAGCTTACCCACAAATTTCCCATCACAGCAAACAGCAAAGCAGGGCACTGCTTGAGGCACCATCTGTGCGCGCCGCGTGGCGCCATGGTTTGTACTTAGTCCATGGCATCTCCAGGGGCCAAGAAGCCACTGCAGAATCAAAAAATGCAGAAAAAACAAACCTGGAAAAATCACACGCGCAAATGATTGCAGCGCAAACACCTTGAAGTGACTGTGGCCAAATTAGGCCAGGTACATGATTCCACCTGCTTTTCCACCTTAACGCCAAGCTCAGGGTTGGCTGCGTGTTGTGCACTGTTCTGGCACGCGTGCACAGGCGAACGCACAAAACTTTGACTGCACCTGCCACAGCCTGTGTGGGCAAGAAAACGGTTCACAAGGCGTCACCAGAAGAACCTGACCAAGGGAATCAGATTAAGGCTCTGCGGAACAACAATCAAAGCAGTTGACAGGCAATCCTTTGAATTCCATCCTTTTTCAAGGAATTTGGTGTATTGAAAGTGTTTACAATCCAGCCTTCAGCAGCGCAAGAAATAGTTCAGCAGGCTCCAAGCCTGCAGCCGTGCAGTGCCATGCTCTGTCGAAAGCTTGGCCAAACCAGCCACGCAGGAATTTACCTATGTTTTTGGGGTTTTTACCCATGTTTGCTGGGTATTTACCTATGTTTCGCCCGTCTCATCCGAAACAAGGTTTCCACATGATTGTTGGGTGTTCTGTCTATCTGTATAATATCCATCTATCTATCATTCTCACTATCAATTTATTATATGCTATGCAACATACACACACATATATAATATATATATATAACTCTACGCCTGGAAGTAAAACACAGAACTCGAAGCAGCTGCCTGCAACATGGTGCCAGTGCCCTGGGGCTTCACTGCACCACAACCTCCTGGAGATTGGATGCGACCAGGCACTCCCACACACGCACATTGCTGAAGCCCCGAGTCCTGTGAGATCTCATGGGCACCATCGTCGATGGTCGAGGGCATCTTCCTGTGCACGACTTCTTGGTCCCAGCTGAAAAGTACTGGACCGCACGACATATTGAGCTCACGTGCAAGCAAGCCTTCCTCACAAAAAAATCTCATCGCGCAACCGAAGCCACAGGGCCTCTTTCGACTGAACGGAAGCACATTCAATTCTAAATGCATTTCTTCTGGATACGCCAGAAAACATCGTCAAGTTAAACAATGTGCTTCTCTGCTCGTCTGCCTCGCCGACAAATGATCCATCCATGCCAATTCATGGCGCAACCCCCGGACTAAAGTGAAAAAGTCAGGCATGTGGCTCTGGTTCTGTGGTGAAATCGTCGAGTGTAGTGGAGTCGCATAGTCGAACACCCCTTGCACTAGGGATTTACCTATTATTTGGGGTGTTTTTGCTGGGGATTTACCTATGTTTCGCCCGTCTCAGCCTGCCCGGAGAATTGTGT
>JAODVQ020469856.1:0-10348 GCA_025400075.2 Phenganax stokvisi
GTTATCAGCAGCCTTCAACGATGAATTCTAAAACAAAATGAAATTGCCCCTCGATTGGGTAAGTTTTTTTCCCTCTACCTCCCTGACTAATTAGGTCTATTAAATTGCCGCACCTCAAGCCATCTAGATGTGGATAAGAGCATGTTAACATCAGGCGACCATTGTTTGCCACTGATACTCGAAATGTTTTGTTTCAATGGTGTAGAAGTCTTGTGCTGTAGTAGTGAGGTTTCTTTATATTCCGTGCTGCCTAGAGAGCCGTTTCTTAATTTCAACATTGCTAAATATATAAAAAAATGCAAAGCTACTTCAACATTAAATAACGATTTTTATAATACTAAAATAATACTTTTTATAATACTATGGTCACCAAATTTCATCCTATTTAATTGTATTTCATTTTACTTCATTCCACGCCATCCAAGTTCTTTACTAACGAGTAATACTGTTGATCATTTATTTAGTGCTAAGTCTAGCTATATATATGAATACAATATAAAGTCTTTTACAACTTTTCATGGCTGTACTACATTATACGTACATTAACCTCAGTTATTTATTTTTGCAGCAATAGTGTTATTCGTTTCGTGGTCGTCCACTTATCCTTAGCCACCCTGTGAACTTTCCCTGTTAATCGCGGCCGCAGGCTAAGTTACGCCGAATCGTGTTCAGTGTGTGTGGCCTCCATATTGTAATGAAATGTAAACAGCTGTTAATTTTCATATGTAAAGTAATATTAACAAGAATTATCCTGAAATTAACATCCACTCAAAATTTCTCTTAAAACAATGTATTCGAAGTTCAAACTTTCAAAGTAAAAGGCTGGCACTTGTTGAGCTGAAAGCAGAAGGCTTAACGCGTAAGGGCACTATTGCGCAAAATGCCACATTGAAAAAAGGGCACCTCGTAAACTTTGGGGGGGGGTGGAACTTGCCCCCAGTGCCCCCCTAGTTCCGATGTCTCTGATTGCGATGGACCTTTTTACGCATGAACTGCAGCTTCGTAGAATTAAATACGACGTTTAGAAATAGCGCAAAAAGGCAAAAAACAAAAAAGACCGATATGCCATTCTTCTCTGTATACTGTACATTATACAATCTTCAGACGGATGCAGAGCTCGAAAAGTTAGTACAGGCTCATGTTTGATTTAGTTCACCACTTGGGAAGTTATGAACACCCAATCATGGGACTTTGCGAATGCGAAATTACAGTCATTTCGCAATTTTGTAGGGGGCCTGGGACTCAGGATCTTTAAATTTTCAAAATGGCTGTTTTGTAATAAAAATTTATACTATTTTCGTTGGTGAAGTTGTCCAAATATGAACGGAACGGTGCATTTTTTATCGCTGAAACAATGCGAAATATTAGGGAAAAAATACGTCCTTATATGGAATACCTTATTTGAAACGGTAAATTGGTCAATATAGCGAAAAAAACAAGAGAACGAAATTGTTCGAATTATTCGACAATCGTCACATGGCAAGACCTGAAGACCATCAGAGACCTCGAAATTCAAGTCTCAGTATTTTTAAACAGCAGTAAATTTCAGCAGTGTGTTCTAATGATTTTACAGAAAAGACTGTACTCTACTGTATAATGTTCCACTACTGTTTAAAAATACCTTCGTAAAAAAATCTTTTGTAAAGTTAAAGGTACCTTAAAGCTTTGAGACAACGGACAAAGTTTGCCATTTATTAGAACTTGTGTTATAGTTCAATTTATCAATATTTTAACAGTTCAATTTTTAATACCTCAAGCAAACAAGCTTAGGCTATTATAAATACATATACAAATTCAATTCTGAAGTTGTATTGGAAATTCTTCCGACTTAAAAACTCAGTAATATGGAGCAAATATAGAATATGTTCAACTATACCAGTAATGTATGCCTTTCGATATGCTCATTGCTTCCTACTGGATTCTAAAATACTGTTTATTGCCAAGATACGCGCGTGAGAAATGCACGCAGTTTTATCATATTTCACACATACCTCTTTACTATTGATACTTCTACAGGAAATTCTTTTATAAACTCTCAATTTTGGTGACCGAATCGTGATATTGTGGACGACATACACAGCTTCCATTCTGTTTCCATGACACCACCGTTTATGATTTACATCCGTGTATCCCCGGTATCAGAAGTACGGTATGACTCTTCAACTCCCATGTTTAACCCCCGGTACAAGTACAAAGAGGTTCTAATATTGTTACGTTGTTTATAACACGGAAAAAAACATTATAAAATTCAATACCTTGTCGTCTGATATCTGGCGACAATCAACAACTGCTGTCATCGAGGCTTTAGTGTTTAACCAGGTGACTTAAAAAGTGCATAAGTTTGCCGGCTGATGTTTCGAGTTTGTCCGTGGTTCTGTGGCTAAGAGTAAGTGAACGAATTGTAGCAATTTTTAAAATATTTTTGTTTGATTTTAATACGCAGCCTTACTTGGCTTCGTTTATAATTTGAACCATTTTCCTTGAGCCATTGACGGAATTGCCAAAGGGTTTTTGGGCATGCTCGTATCAAATTACACTTTCAGTGAGCAGCAGCTTATATTGAAAGAAATATGTACTGGTAAAAACAAAATTTATTTGAGAACCTAAATCGTTTACTGAAGTAGACACTTCAGAACGTATTTTTATGTCTTATAAATATTGGGCCTATATCCTCTGCCATCTGAAACACGTCAATGTTTCAGTAATGCGAGCTACCGTCTCGCTGAATGATAAATGTAGTCTAAACATATATAAAATAGCTTGTAGTTCTATTATATGTGGTGCGTTCTAACTTCTAACAGGTCCAACGAAATATAGAATAGTTAAGTATACTGTTGGAGAAAGCTGTACGAATAGTTTTAGTACTATTTATGTATATTTGCAAGTCCATTTGCTAAATTAGCTCAATTTACCCTTACAATAGTTTTGATATGATTACTTTCATTGGTATAG
Organism: Phenganax stokvisi; assembly: GCA_025400075.2. Classification (NCBI taxonomy): domain Eukaryota; kingdom Metazoa; phylum Cnidaria; class Anthozoa; order Malacalcyonacea; family Clavulariidae; genus Phenganax; species Phenganax stokvisi. Next base: position 2,953 of record JAODVQ020469856.1, read on the forward strand.
GGTTAAAATTTGCTCTAAGAACTGAGAAATGGAATACACTTGTATAAATAAATTGGGTTTGGCCAAAAACTGTGTGTTTGAACCATCACATGATAGTTGGGCCGGCTGCACACCTGCACCATTTTTCTTCATGAAGAACCACTACATTGTAGATATAGATGAAGTACTCCAGTGCTGAAAGATAAGGAAGAGCAGCATTAAAGCTGCAATGCACCAGAGTATCCAACTTGCTTCAAGTCTATTTTCTTGAAGAGCCAATATAGTGTAGACATACATCAAGCACACATCCACTGATCAAGCAAGATAAGAGACACCAGAGCCAGAATGCATCAGAATATGCAATGTACCAAAGCCATGCCATAACAGTGCCAGGTTCACCAAGCTAGACTTGCTTCATGTTCATCTTCATAAATAACCACTATGTTAAGTTTTCATGAAGTACACCATTGGTTAAGGAGCAAAAAGAGAGATTGTCAAGTATGCATAGCACCAGATTATGCAATGCACCAAAGCTGCTTTGTACCCTGGCACTGTTTTTAAGCTGATGTAATGCTATATTGTAGACTTCCATCAGTTAGATGAAGTACTGCTCAGCATGTGTTAGGTTGACAAGAGAAATCCAAATATCATCAAGATCCGTAAATTTTTCCAATATGTTTTACAGTGGTGGGTGGAGCTGCTGTATTGTTGCATACTTACGTCATACTGTGATTTCAACATAAGAGACAAATTTTGGGGGCATGTTTTGCTCTATATTTGTCAGGAGAGCTCTAATGGGATGCCATGCAATTTATTGCCAATTCACTTTACCTTCTCCCAAGACTTGTGATAAGTGACTGGCCCATTCATCATATTTTTCTTTGCTTTTATATATATGCTACGGAGTTCTTGCAGTGTTCTTGTGTTTATTGATAACAAGTCAATCGCAGTTTTTTTGCAGTAGTAATAAGTATAAACTTTTAGGTCAACTACATTTTTAGAATTTTGCGCTTACTGTATGAAGACAGCTTTTTTATAAATGCTTGAGCGTTGTATAGTTATACTCCTTTCCGAATCACGACAATCAGGCATGGTCCAAATGGGAGGTTAGAAGCGAGGATTATGTTTCGCAAACTGTTAAATACTATGGACAATTCCCATGAAATATAGACTACTTTTTCATCTCGGAAAAAGAAAGTATATCCCGGAAAGAGCATACTAAAATGAGTAAAGATGCAAAGTTTGGTTGGGAAATATTGAAAAATGCGGGAAATATAGCATTGCAAAATCTACAAATTTTGTATACTTCAAGTATTTTTACCACATATGGGCCCAAATGTGGTAAAAATTTCCGCGCGTAAGACAATTAGTATACAAAATATGTAGATTGTGCAATGCTATATTTCCCGCATTTTACAATATTTCCCAACCAAACTTAGCAACTTTACTCATTTTAGTATGCTCTTTTTAGCTGTGGTGGATTGTTTGCATGGACTCTCTCCTAGTTTTAGAATTAGTCAATAATGGGAATTGTCTATTAACCTATAAGTACAGTGCTACTGGGTAAATACATGTATCTAGCTGCGCGTTTTAATTGTTATATTTTTGTCTTTCATAGTCATAAAATATAGCAACAAGTCAGTTTTATGACATTGTCAGTCTCTTAAAATAAGGTTCCACCTCTCTAAAAGAATTCTCCCGATATTCTTACGTACACAGAGTAAAAGCTAGGCCGGCTACAGTCGTCAAACCTCCCTTTTGAAAAACAAGACATTTGTTGGAAATTTTGACTTGAGAAAGACCACGAGCAGCCGAATTTGAGCGTAAATGACAGTTTGTCAGAAATTTGAGAAGCATTGCACAACTATCGAATACTTCAGTCACTGATACAAACTATTCTCCATTCTCGTGTAGACCGTGCAGATTTAAAGATTTACTGGTGTGAATTTATAGTCACTAGCATAGTTTGCCAACCGGGGAGCCGTTGCTTGCAATTGCGTTTCAGGAAGTTTATCTTGTGAGAAATTATATTTTATAGTTGCTATCCTCTTCAACGTTTTTCATATGCACATGCACGCTCGTGCATGCACCATAAAGACTTTTTTAAACAACTGCGAATCGGAATGTTTAGACGTTAGCATTCTAAATTATTAAGTGTGTATTTGCTCACGAATTTGTGAAATATACAAAATATTGAAGGTTTTAAGAAAACGTCGACTGACAGGATACGTGTACACCCGGAACTTTTTGAAAAAGATGACGTACTTTTTTGCACTATATTCGCCTGCATTTGCATTGGATTAGTTAAGACCGTGATTAGAATTTAACTCCATTATCGAGTTCACAAGCATACAAGTAGCAAACTAAACTGGAACAAACAAGCAAATGCCTCTAGTTGGTGAGAGAGCATAGTTGATCTCTACATGGGCTCACTTCAGTGCAACTTTCGCTGTCTATACGCATATCTAGCCTAAGCTATTTTATTTTGCAGCTATTGTGATATTAGTTTCTTAATCTGCTTATCCTAACACAGCATGTCAGTTTTCCGTGTTCATGGAAACCGGAGTGCCTAAGAAAACCCATGACTCGCGGCTGAGTAAATGAGGGGCTTTTTTCGCATGAGGAAAATTTTGTCCGCGCACTGAGAATGAAACGCTTGTTCTCAGTGGTGAAAGATGCTCGTCCTAACGACTACGCCACCTAGTAAGCCTCCTGTGGGGGATTCCAGACGGGCAAAATATTTTTGCCATCATGCGGTTTAAATTTAATCGGCACCGTGTGAACAGGGTCAACTCATTGGGCCTACCACGCAGGGTCATTAACCAGGCCACATGGTTACACAAGTTCCGCTGCCATAGCTTCATGACACCGCAGTGACCCTTGCTTGAGCATCCAAGTAAATGTCAACTGTAGTTGAGCTGATTTGAAGGTCATCTTACTCTAATGTGTGTTAATGGCAAGTTGGAAATTATTTCAAAGCAATAACTGTGTTGGTTTTTTAAATTTATAAGACTATATAGGAGCATTAATTCTCCACTATGGTTTGTGTACTTAAGCTGACTTGACGGTAATAACAGAAGACTGGCACCAGAGCAGAGGTAGAGGAGAAAAATGACTTGTGAATTATGTAGAATCTGGCCTGTGTATTATTGATACCGGTAACTTGATGTTCAATGCTTGTACGATGGCTCTTCATAAAAATGGAACATTTGTGTTCCATCCAGAATTTGAACTAGTGTAAAGTCATTTTATTTTAATGTTTCTTTAGTACCGGTGGAATGAATGAAAAGTCACATCTAAGGAAATGGTGAAAGTTAATATCCTACTCAATAACTTTTTTCCATTACCACTATTAGCATCACGTCAACCTAGCATATGGAGCTTGTTTAAAATTCGGAAACCAAATTCACTACAGAAGCCAGAGAAAGTAATTGAATACAAACGATTAATAAATATATTACTGTCGGTCTTCGGGGATAATTAATCAGAATTCTGATACTGTGTTTGCGTAGCCTATTACGAATCGTAGGAAACGTGTATTCGTACTGTAATTTTTATTCAGAAATTCAGTGCGTATTGTAATCACCAATATTGATCGCGTCTGGTGGAGGTATACGTTGCGCTTTCTGTTGTTCTATCGTGCTGACGTTTGAGCAGGGTATGTCTTTGCGCATCGTTTTGGTATTTGCGATTTCTCCGGTACAAACCAACGCTCTCTGCTGTACTTGTCAAAGATGTTGTCGTTGTCAAAGACGTTCTCTCGTGCATTATTATGCAAGAGCCTGAGTGGCCTTCATTCATTGTAGGATTTGTAGTTGTTACGCAATCGATTTTTGACACCGACGCAAAAGTTCCAGCAACACGTGGAGTAATATTACTCCTCGTGTTTCAGCCTTTCGTGCATTGACTATCTGTCTGTTTACATGATATCTACGATACATTCGTGAATAATCATACAGCAAAAGCGTATAGTCAAGTCACCCTGAGTGCCTAAATGACGAAGACCTCGCGGCTGCCTGCTTGTTTACGATGTGTGCACATGGCCCCAATCACGTGAACTTTGCTTCCATACTGTACATCAACTATTATAACATGGCATGGCATAGAATACAAAATAATTTCTGTGCATGAAACTCGATTAAATTTTAAAAAATGATCATTAACATGGGTACTTTAATTGATATTATACTACTCAATTTTTTTTCTCTTCACGTCTGCGTATCATTCAAGGGAAAATTATTCAGTTTGCAAAGTAAAATTATTGGATAAAGATTCTCTACTTAAACCTCCAAAGCTCGATTGTCTACATTTTAGTTAGATAAGTAGAAACAAAGAATCTGGAGGCTACAATGCGATGCACCACGCTCCCACTCATTTTTCTTTTTCAAGAGTTGTGTATTTGTCCTGACTTCTGACGGCAGTCTCATCCAGTTTCGTAAAAATAAGTGGTAAATGATAGATAGGGTTAGGTGACCTAGTCGAGACGCTAATTCAAACTATAGCAGTGAAAGAATGCAGGAGATAATGTTTTACACAGCGTGATATTCAAAATAGTGGCGGAGTGCGTATTCCATATCTTGCCACTTGGTTCCTAGAAAAAAAACCAACTAAACCCTTTAGCTACGCCACAGTTAATTTATCACGTGCGCGGTTTTTTCGAACTTTTTCTTATTCTTATTTTTTATGTTTCTATAGTCAATGTCGATGCGTTTGACGCATTCTAATTCTACTGTCGCGTTATTTGACCTTGTGCATGATGATGATGTAGAAACTTTGGTGTCGCTACTCAACAAACAACCGTATTTGATCAATATTCGAGATGAGGTATAGAGATCCAGTGTTTCAACCTTTCATGTGGTCATGTGTACAGTGGGTGGACTAAAAAAGTGGGCCCCCATTTAAAAAACGGCTTTATATGTTTATACCATTCTAAAAATTTTACAATGGAGAGCAATTTGAAATATCTGGTTAGTAACATGGCTGTTTCTGGATTGGTCTTGAGTTTCCTGAATTTTGTAAGCAAAAAAAACTGTTTCCTGATGGGGGCCAAGAGAGGCCACCTTTTTTTGTCCATCCACTGCATGTTGGCAGATTTTGTGATCACTCTTGTGCAGATCTTATAAAAATGAGTTCAGCTAAAGCATGGTTTCCATGTGATCGTTGGCTGTCATCAAGATAGAGTCACAATCTTTATAAACAGCCATACAGTTTCAAACTAATTGTCAGCAAAGCAATTATTAGTAGATAATGTTAATGATTTTCATGCCTTTCATACATGTCGTTGCTTTTCGTATAAGACAGCTACAAATATGTATAGAAACCAGGCTTAAAAAGTGCTTTTTTCCATTTCAATCCACTGCTTTTTCTTTGCAAAGTTTGCTTATCTTGTAGATTTAATATAATTATAGACATTCCTCAATAGCCGCAACGTTTTTGAAGCAACCCTAAAACCGATATCGAGGTTCGACTACATATTGAAAACCACATTAATCTTATTCGAGTTATGTAGTTTGTGTTGTTCTGTTATAGGCAGCGCAGACACTTTTGATTGCAGCTGCAGAATGCGGGAGTCTGAAAGTCTTAAAAGAATTGTTAAAAAGAAATCCTCTGGATGTAAATGAAACAGATCAGGTTCATTTTAGTTGTATCTTTGGTGTTATAGTAAATAAAAGTACTTCCTAAGTTATTAATATTAACTTAAATTAAACTTGCTCATATCCGAAACTTGTTTACTAGTTCAAAACTTCAGAATTATTCCGTCATTGATGTTTTTCTACCAAAATCACTGACGTGACCGTGAACTAAGTATAGATAAGTAGTTTGTGCATCGGACCTCGTTGTCAAGCTTGTCTATTCTTAGCGTATAAATGATTGAGTGATTTCACTGAGTGCACTCGTCAGTTATTCGCTCCATCACATCCTTAAACAGGAGAAAAATTGCACGTGTGAACGAGCCTTTAGGAAATCTGGAATTGTCTGTTGTATTTTTTATCTGCTATGACGTGGGTGAAAGATTGCTCCCAGGACAGAAATGCTGAAAGCATAGCTAATTAGTTCTTATAAATGTCTCTGCACTTGAAACGCGTTGCAAGGTCAAGCGTAATATTTAAGAACCCCAAATCTTCAACTGATAGATTACTGACGTACTTGTATGAACATGAAATCGAAAGATATAGATTTACGTCAAAGTTTGTACTGCTCCGTTTTAGCAAGTTTTAGTGATCTGTGAGGGGAAATGGTGTGAATTTGTTACAACTTGGGCGTGGTATGCATACTGTGCTTTGACAAAGAGAAAGGACTATTGAGCTCTGTATTTGCATTTTCAATTAATCATATAATCAAAAAGCAAGAAAAGCTTTCAGACTTGAGGTTTCGTTGTATGATTTACCCTAAGATCGCTTTTTACGTTCAGAAATTGCGATACCATGCAGGTTTACTGAGTCTTTTCTGCAAATCTCTTGTAATGCATTTAATGAACTTTTTTTTTCAAATTTTGGTTTACTTGATTGTATTTAAAGCTATTGTACGGCAAATGTTATATCAGGTTTTAAAACTACATACGTTTGGCGCAGTATATATAACTGAAGCGTTCAATGATTTTGTTCTGCCAGGATGAAACAACAGCTTTGATTGCTGCAGCAAAAGAGAACCATGAGGAATGTGCTACAGAACTCTTTGTAAATGGGGCTGATCCATCTTTAACTGATAAGGTAACATTCATGCGGATGTTATATTCTGGTATAGTTGGGCCGGTTTATCAAAACTGGTTATACCGGGTGTCTCGGAAAAAAGTAGCAGTGTTTGGTTTAATAGAATGTAAAATATTTACCAGCTATGACTTTGAAATAAGTTTTATAGTCGTAAGAAAGGACAAACTTAAATTTTGATATATGGAGATATTAATGTTTTTAGCTGAAGTTTGATTTCAATATTAGTGTAAAAATCGATTTAAACGACCAGTTGAATTTCTTTGAAGTGATTTGTTATTTTTTATTTTTGTCGATTTTTACGCTAATTTGAAATCAAACTTCAGCTGGAAACATTTATATCTCGCCCAATATTAAATGAACGACCAAGTGCCGCATATGTCAAAATTTAAGTTAGTCCTTTCTTACAATTATAAAACTTATTTGAAAGTCATAGCTGGTAAATTTTTTACATTCTATTAAAACAAACACCGATACTTTTTTTGAGTTCAGTGCCCGGTTAATCGTTGGCTCACTGTAAGGCAACGTTTTTATACGTTTGTTTACATAGACTTGGCACTATGATTTTTACCAATCTCATCATGGACCAATAGAAATTTTAGTGTGCAAATAGTCAGGCAGATAGAGGCACTGGATAGAGGTACCAAAATAGGGAAAAACTTACCATATCGAGGGACAATTTCATTGTGCCTTAATCATGTAAATTGAAG
>JAODVQ020469961.1:0-10345 GCA_025400075.2 Phenganax stokvisi
ACTATTCAGGGGTTGTCCGCTCCAGAGGGAGTCCGTTATAAGGGGTTTCACTGTAGAAGGGACTTTAGAGTTAGTTTATACTAATGGGGTATTTCATATTAACAGTGTTCAATTTAACAATAATGTAAGAACAACTGTGATTAAAAAATCGTGAATTTCGTGTTTTTTAAAAAAATAGTGTGATGTTCTCTGTACTGCAGGTGACTGGAAGTGTAGGCATGCTATGTTGATGGCTATATCAGCAGTTGGTGAAGGTTGTGAGAAGCAGGTACAACCCATTCTAGGTGATGTCGTGCAAGCTGTTCTACCATACTGCCAGGACGAGGTAGGTACTTCCGTGTATTCAATCAGACATAGATTTTTCTTCCAACTACGATGATAATCTTCCACCTCCTCCCTCTCCTCCTCCTCCTCCTCCTGCTCTCTATCTATAGCATCCGAGAGTGAGGTATGCTGCGTGTAATGCTCTCGGACAACTAGCAAATGATTTTGCTCCTACCCTGCAAATAAAGCACCACTCAAAGGTATTCTACCTGTTCCTCTAGTTCACTCAATTCTCTTCCTCCTCCTCCTCCTCCTCTACCAATCCAGGTAATCCCAGCTCTACTGCTGGTCCTAGATGACTATGCCACGCCTCGAGTACAGACTCACGCCGGTGCAGCACTAGTCAATTTCTTCGAGCACTGTACAGCCAGTATTCTAGCTCGATATCTCAATGATTTGGTTCCAAAACTTCAACGTGTTCTAACAGTTAGACTGGAGGAGGTGAGACTACAGAACATTGTCATTGTGTTTTTTATTTGTCCTCTGCTAATGTCATCTGTTTGTTTTGATTATTGAAATATTTGTCTATAAACTTCCTATTCAAAAGAAGTAACATGTCTGTATGGCTTCTTTTACTTGTTCTTGTCCTATTATCCACTGGCTCTTTGTGCCTATCTCTCTCTTGTTTCTTTCTCTCTGCTCACCATATCCGCTCTCTCTCCTCCTCCTCTTCCTCTTCCTTCTCCTCCTCCTCCTCCTCCTCTTCCTCTTCCTCCTCCTCCTCCTCCACTCAGCTGCACAAGACGGGGAAGAAGCTGGTTCTAGAACAGATAGTAACCACCATTGCCACACTAGCCGATAGCGTCGAGTCTCACTTCATCCCTTACTATGACCATTTCATGCCCAGTTTAAAATACATTATGATCAATGCTACTGACAAAGACTATAGATTATTGAGAGGGAAGACTATTGAATGTATTAGTTTGATGGGTCTGGCAGTCGGGCAAGAAAAGGTAGGTAACACATCACGTCAAAATTTGTATCGTTTTGAAAATTTTTCCGCAAAGTTTCTGCTGCGATATGCTCAGTAAGCATGTTGTGCCCATGTTTGCAAAACTTTTTCAACACAAACCACTGCAGCACAGCAGTTTTTTTTCTTGAACCACCTCTCTTAAAAGGACACATCGTACGTTTGTCCGCTATAAAGAGGTTCCTATTGCTCTCTCAGTTTATGCAGGATGCTCAGGATATCATGGATGTTCTAGTCAAAGCTCAGGCCAGCCAGGGAGAGATGGAGCCAGACGACCCACAAGTAAACTAAAATTTAATCTCGATCCGTTAAAAATGTTAAATATGGTAGTCAAAAATTTAATGCTGAGTTCAAAATTTTTAAAGTTGTGTCAGAACTCTTCTTATACGAATATTAAGTGTGAAATTTTTTTCAGGTGTCATATTTCATCAGTGCGTGGGCAAGGATGTGTAAAATTATAGGACCTGGATTTGTACAGTATCTACCTATTGTGATGGGTCCACTGATGCAGGCTGCCAGCATTAAACCAGAGATTGCCATCGTTGACTGTTAGCTCCTACCATTTCTCTCTTTCTCTCTCTCCTGCTCTAGCTCTTCTTTCTCTTTTTCTCTCTGTTCTCATGTCCGACTTGCTTAATTCTGTCACCTCTGCTTACTGGGCCCACGAAGCCCAGGCACAACTTAGTGCAACGGCGACTGCGGTACATACGGTCACTACACTACATACCGCTTGAAATATTCCATATAGTGTATTTTTCTGTCTTGTGGTCTAATTTGCAGCTGACACTGGGAATAATCTGAGTGAAGATGATGGCTGGGAGTTTGTTACACTAGCTGATCAGGTGATGTCACATGACCAACTCCTGATAATCACATGACTAACTAAACAACCATATTCTCATATTTAGCAAAAGTTCGGAATCAAGACAGCAGGTCTGGACGAGAAGTGCACGGCCATGCAGATGCTTGTGGTGTACGCCAAAGACCTTAAAGAAGGTTTTGCCGATTTCGCCGAGCAAGTGAGCCATTTTATCCCTGTTTTTTTGAAACAAAAATTTTAGCAATTGAAATTTTTAAGACTTGCTAAATTTTGAGAGCTTTAGATACATAAATATTATTAGCACTGAGTCACATATTTAGGATAGTTTTATTTGTTTTAGGTCATGAACATCATGGTCCCACATCTCAGATTTTATTTTCACGAGTTAGTCCGAGCAGCTGCCGCAGAGATACTACCTCATCTTTTAGAGTGTGTCCAGGTCAAAGGTCAGCCTGTGACCACACCCACCATAAGCCACACCCACTGGCTGTGGTTCAGAGGTTGTGTATTGTTGTTGCTGTAGGTATGGAGGTGGTTCAGAGATTATGGAATTCAATGTCAGACAAATTACTGGAGGCAATAAATTTGGAACCGGATCCTGAGATTGTGGGAATCATGATGGATTCACTGTGTCGGGTGAGTTGCCCAGTATTTGGACAATCCTAGGATTGTGCTGTGCAAACCTCTGATTTGGACTGTCTTTGGATTGTGCTGTAAACACCTATCATACTATCCGCAGATTGCAGTGCACAAATTTCGGATTTGGGCAATCCTAGGATTGTACTGCACAAACCTCTGATTCTAGTTTTAAACTCTCCTCCCATCTCTCTTTTATAACATACAATACAGTGCATAGAGTTACTGGGGGCCAACTGCTTCACAGCGGAGCAGTATAGCAAGCTGGTGGAACTGTTAAAAGATGCCATTGAGATGACTTTCTCCCGAGCCAGTGAGAGATTAAAGAAAAGAGAAGATGAAGATTACGACGAACAAGTTGAAGAAGAACTGGAAGAAGAGGTACGGTTAGTATACTCTTGGATACTATAGGATACTCCCAGTATATTGTTGGATACTCTAGGATATCTTTGTATACTCTCAGTATATTGTCGATTATGATACTCTTACATATCTTTGTATACCTTCAGGGTTTTTGCATACTTTCAGTATATCTTAGGCTACTCTTGTATATCATAGTATACTGTTCAGTATATCTCTGTAATCTCTATAGGGAGAGACAGATGAGCAATACTTGGCAAAGGTGACGGACGTGATGCACTCTCTGTTTGCGACGCACGGTTCCACACTTTTGCCTCTCTTCGATCAACTTCTGCCTACTTTTGCCAGCATGCTGGTATGATAATAATTATTTCTTGTTGTTTAGTATTTTACTTACATTTCCAAGACCTCTACTTTATGGTATAATATCTTATATACATCTTACTTATCATGTCATTACCCGTGCTCACTGGGCCCACAAAGCCTAGTCACACAACAGTACACTACAGTATGTAGTACCACTTCAAATGTTCCGTGTAACATAGGCTTTCTCTCTCTATCTCTCTATCTATTCCCTACAGGCAGAAGAGAGACCAGCCTACCAGAAGCAGCTGTCTCTCTGCGTCTTTGACGACGTGTTAGAATTTGCTAGTTCCGTAAGTACTGCAAAAAATTTCACAAAATTTCAAATATTTTTATTGAAAAATCCGCTCCGCAGAGTGCTATTAAATATCAGGAGTACTTCTTGATACCCATGCAGAAAGGACTGTGTGATAATAACCCCACTGTTAGACAGGTACATATATATAATACATGGGTTAAATTTTGATGGAATTGAAAAAAATTTTATCTTCTGTTGAAATTTTTTTTGTTAGGCTGCCAGTTATGGGGTGGGAGTTATGGCTCAGAATTGCTCCAAGGATTTTTCGCAGGCTTGTCTTGGTTTGTTTACTACTTTATTTCTCGCATTCATCATCGTCCTCTTCTTCTTCCTCCTCCCTTCATTCTCTTCCTTCCTCCTCTCACTACAGACAGTCTCTCACTATTAACAATGTCCATCGAAAGACAAGATGCCAGAGAAGACCAAGCTGCCATTTCTGCCACCGAAAACGCCATATCCGCAGTAACCAAGATCTGTAGACACATCGAGGCAGGCGTTCCCATGGAAACCATCCTCCCCCTCTGGTTCAAATGGTTACCGGTAGTGGAGGATAAAGAGGAAGCCCCTGTCGTTTACTCTTATCTCTGCGATCTAATTGAAAAGTAAGTGGCACTATATATTGCAGGTCAATAATCTTTAAAATTTTCTCTCCTCAAACTATATCACAGTAACAATATACTGATTCTGGGCCAGGATAACGGCAATGTCCCCAGAATACTAATGATAATAGCTGCTGTCTGTGAGGCCAGCGCCCTGGAAGAAGACCAGCAAGTATTTATGAGACTACTTTCCATTGCCAGACACATACAGGTATATAGTACATTATGTATATATCATACTGTGGAGCGTGGAACCTCTTTATAATGGACTCAATTGAGAGTAGACACCCCCAAATAATGGACAAAGGTCTAGTGTATGTATGAACAACTAGTCTGTAATTAAGGGGTCTCTGTTCTCACACCCAACTCATAGGAGGTCCCTTCACCTTACAGCACTGGGCCCACGAAGTCCTAGCACACCATACTGCATCAGAGACCACACTATATTATATATATACTACATTTAAATTCTTGTCTCTCTTGTTTGCAGGCCTCTACAGATATATGGGAAGCATGCATGAAGTCACTAACAACTGAACAACGTAGTGCTCTAGAAATTGCTTTATCCCAATAATAATAATATATTATATATATTCTAATAATTCACATTGTATTTATGTACAGCCAATATACATTTTGACACATTCAATTGGAGGGGGCGTGGCTTCGTGCGCCGGCGGTATACGCATGCGCACATACTTAGGTATCACGTGATGTTCCACGCTGCTATTAAATTTGTGTGCGCGGCGTTGTTGAAGGAGGCCCGCGCGTGAAAAGGTTTATACAGCTTCTTATTCGACTCTATTCTGAAAAAGGTACAGTGTGTGATATAGAAGGCTTTTAGAAGATTATTTTCTGTTTTTTACGGTTTTATGTCGTTCCGATTGTGCAGATTTTCAGTTAGTGCGCTCTAGTTGGAGTCGGAGGCGATGTCTCGACGAGTGGAGAACCCAGCGGCGAAGGTGATAGTCCGCAACTACCCGGAGAGCACTACGGACAAGGAGCTCAGAGATATGTTCGAGAAAATAGGAAAAATCGAAGACTGTGAGTCCAGAAATAAATCTTTTTGACACCTTCATTTTTTGAATCTGTCTCACGTGACACATATACTTCTGTGTGTTAGGATTTATCAGTCTCTGTTTTTATTCTTGCAGTTTTCATGCCAAAGTATAGAGACTCAGGTCGACCACGAGGGTTCTTTTTTGTACAGTACCGGAAGGAACAGGATGCTCACGAAGCCATCAAAACTTTGAACGGAAAGGTAAAAATATGCCAGATTGACCGTAATATTTTTACCAGCATTTACCGTAATTTTTACTAGCATTTTTTGTATTAGTGTTTACAGACCTGTTGTTTTATTTTTTAAAAAAATATATTATTTGTGTTTTGATAATTTTTGTTATTATTTGTAGGAGATAGGAGGTTTAAAGATTAGTATTGAGATGGTGAAAGGGGACCGGAGGAGACCCCCTGATAGAGGGGGGCGGGACTCCTGGAGGGACGACCGTGATCGCGGTGGTCAACGACGACGTAGCCGCAGTCCCAGAGACCGTCGTCGATCACCAATGAGGTAAAAAATCAACTAAAAATAGGAAAAAATTTGCTAATGTTTTAATACAGTATATATTCTGATTGAGGTGTTTTGCTCTCTATGACAGAGATAGAGATGGAAGAAGAGACTATGACAATCGTGGTGGCTATGGCGACCATCATGGAGGACCACCTGGCCAGGATTTCGGGCGCCCTGGAATGGGTCCTGGCGGTACGTCACAGCTTTTACGCAATAACCGAAAGCGAAAGCATTTAATATTTGTTGTGTTTATAGGTCCACGAAGACCGTTGTTAGATGCTCCTGGTCCTCCCCCAGGAATGCAGGGACCGCCATTTCCACCTCACGATGGGATGGGCCCCCCTCCTCCTCGCGGGGGACCTCCTGGAGGTTACGGAGGACCCCCACCTCACGACGACTACCGCAGGGGGGCACCACCTGGCGATGGGGGTCCGATGGGACCACCTTCGGGAGGAGGAGGAGCTCACTTTGGCGGCGGGCCCCCTCCGATGAGGGGAGGCTATGGAGGAGGCTCAGGTTAGCAATAGAATAACGGACTAATACAATAGTGGGGTTGGCATTATTTAGAGCAAAGTCTATAAACCAAGGATAAGATAAAAAGGGAGAGAGAGTCTGAGTGAGAAAAACTGAAGAGCAAGTGATATTGATACAGAGTGAGAGATAGAAAGTAGCTAGAAGAAGAACTAGAGGGAGGAACAATAGAGTGCTAGAGAGCTAGAGAGATATATAGCAGTGATGGTAGAGATGGTATATAGAAGGAGAATATAATGGAGTTAAAGGGGATGGAGATATGTACATACATAGCTAGGCGATAGATTGACTGCTAATGCTATGGCCCAGGATATATGAATGGAGTACAAAACCTTAGCCAGAGTAGACCTCGTGAGTTTAACAAAAACTGTGCTCTCTCACCAGCAATCAGTAGTAGAGCCATTGCCTATAGTTATAATGATATATACTTCTGAACAAGAGAGATACATACACATTGTGTTTTGTGTGTATTAGTGTGTTTCGAGGGAGATGTCTAAGCCAGTTCTATTGCACTGTGGTTGCTATGGTATAACATCTTTATGGACCTGGCTCAAGATAGTTATACTCTTATAGTTAGAGTATAGCTCAGAGTATAACTCATTGTGTGTTTCTGAGGGAGATGTCTAAACCAGTTTTATTGCACTCTGGTTGCTATGGTATATGGATCTGGCTCAAGAGTGTTACTAACCAACTATGAAAACGTCAATTTCTCTGTGTCCAGGAGGTCCTCCGTCCGATTTTTCCTCACCGCGAGACCAGTACGGCCCCCCTCCTTCACGCGGGGACCCACACAGCGACCCTTACAATCATCCCGGGGGTCCATCCTCCCGTTCAGGTAGTGATCAATACGGTTCTCAGAGCAGCAGTTACTATGACAACCAGAGGTCCTACGGTTCCAGCGGAAGCGGTCCCGGTAGTCAGGGCCCCCCGAATTCGGGGTATGGAAATGTGAGTTCTCGAGGAGGTGCAAACAGTGGTGGAGGAGGAGGAGGAGGAGCAGGTGGATATGGAGCTGGAGGTGGCGGTGGAGGAGGAGATTATGGAGGTAGGAGAGGTGGTTATGACAGTTACTCCTCAGGAGGTGGGGCTTCATCTTCAAATTACGACAGTTATTCTCAAAACAGAGATAGTTATGGCAGTAATAGTGGAAGTTCATCTGGCAACTATAATTCTGGGCCTCCACCTCTCTCCTCTGGGGGTTACCCACCTTCTCAGAGTTCCGGACGATATTCTGGTTCCGGATCAACCCAGGGGGGCTCGTATGGTGGGGGTTCATCTGGAAAGTATTCTGACCCCTCGGGAGGAGGTGGCGGAAGTTATGGAGGAAATTCTGATTATTATGGCAGTAGTGGCGGAGGAGGAGGAGGAAGTGGTGGTGTGAGTCAGTCTGGTACCAAACCCTCCAGTTTTGACCGTTACGGTCCTCCACCTGGAGGTAGTGGTAGCTCTGGTGGTGCCAGTGTGACCGGTAGTGGTCCGTATGGTGGTAGACCAGGGGACCGTAGTGGTACAGAGAGTTCCTCTTATTCTACACCTTCTAATCGAGGGGTCACTAGCAGCTATGATTCATCAAGTGGATATGCAGGAAGTTCCAGTGGAGGGTACAGTTCTTCAAAAACAGGATCAACTAGTTTTGGTGCCAGTCAGACTCGTGGGGGTCCCGGAGGATATTCCTCAGGCGGAGGGCCCCCTGCTGCACAGGCCGGCGGAAACTTTCCGGCCCCCCAAGGAGGCAGTTACGGTTCCAGCGGAGCAGGGGGAAGTGCAAGTGGAGGTCCTAGTCAAACCGGCAGCACTCGCTGGGGGCCCCGATATTGATAATACTTGTCCAGAACCATCTGTGTTCGATACTAAGAGAGAACTTAAAATGAACATCTGTACCCATTACCATTACCATAGAATTTAAACTATACACATCTCACCTTATTACACATTATAATCTACTTCAGCTTATCTTAACCTCTACTTAAAGCATTGTATGGACAGAAGGACAAAGTATTATGTATGCTCTGTATCTATTGCCTTTGCTCCTGTGTATTACTATGTACTTGACATTGCCTTTTTTCTATTGCAACTTGTCAACATTACAGAAGTAGTTTATAATGTAAAAATTTTAAATAAGAGTGTAATAAATACAGCAGTATACGTGGGCAAGCCTAAGAATTGTTACTAAGATAGAATGACCCGATCAAAAATATGGGATTTAGTGAAAGAATGCACGTTTGAGCCACTTGTATATACAAAATTAGCACCAGGTATATATATAGTGTACTTTAAGATCAAGTAAAGAAGAGAGAGGGGATGGTTAAATTTACAATGGTATATAGAGGAATATGTACTAGCTAGGGGAATGGAAGCCTTTACACAACATGAGGTTGGAGAAAAGAGGGAGTATACAGCATATTATAATGTCTAAAGCACTCTTGATAGATTCTTTCACAGTAGACCACAACCTGTGCAGACTTCTATTTTCATTCAGCAAAGAAGAAAAGAGAGAAAGAAGTGATCAACATTTTAAGAAGTTCATGTATCAATTCCAAACCGTGTTGATCTTACATGTCCTCTACCCCAGTATCAAGTACAACCATCCGTCATTGTCCAGCTCCAAGAGAGATATTTGTCCTGGCAAAGAGTTGTCTCTGCTCACTCAGTCTCCTCACAGCTAATGCAGCCTGATTTTCTTCATTCGAAGAGAGAAATAAAAAACTAGAGAGATAGTTACAGTCTTTCTCAGTAGTAGAAAGATGAAGCAAGAAAAGTTGTTCTTATCCTCAACCAATGATAGTGTTAAAAGGTGAACTGGAGTGTCGTATTAAACTGGAAAAAGATGAGTGTTATACCTGCATCTGTCTGTCTGTGTCACAGCTACCATTTCAACATTCAACAAGCCCACAGAGTGAAGTTTTAACACTATGCACATACTTGGCAAGCAAATAACTCAATCCTTGTTATGTATAATACATACAGGTTCTAGTGATTAGTCCAGTAAACCTGGTCCCTCAATGGTCCCAATCCCCTTATTGCACATTATTTTTGGACCCTCACAAATTATGAACACACAAATTATTACACCAACTTCATCCTTTAGAAAACTGCTCCTAGCTTAAAAAGTAGCTTCACCAATTCATCAACAACTTTCACAGATACAGGGTATATAGTAATGCATGATCCAGTATTATAGCTGTCTACTCAAAGTAAACTATTATGGTTACTATATTGTAATGCATGTTCCAATACATAATAAAGGAGCGAGGAATTTAATTAAAACAAACACACGAATCAAGTTCAAAAATGAAGGATTGTTTTTCTTTTCTGTCTCATTTTCTATGTATGTTATCTATTATTGTTGTTCTTTGCTGTAGATAACACCGTAGCCCCAGCCCGGGATGGTGAAGCTCTCCACGTCACCCGTGCCGGATGATCTGGTGAAGTAGACCCATTCTCCAGTGTACCCCACCGTCAGACTGTGGCATGGCTGCGATGCTCCATGCAGCGATATCTGAAACTCCTCGTCCCCACGCCAATCCAGGATGGCACGGCCACCGGATGCATCCAGCAGAATCAGTGACTTGTGTCCATATATTGGGCCAAGTACAACAACTGCTGAAGTCTGTAGCAGAATATAAACAAAAAGCGGATCAAACTCTTTACATAACACAAGTGAGTCCATACACTTTTACAATCCTTCAATATGCCTTAGTAAAATATTTGCATTAAAATTGTAAGTATAATATACACTTAATAACGTACTAAAAATGAATTTGAATTTATATTTTTCTTACAGGTCCTCCAGGTGAGGTGGAATAGTTGCCGATGTAGTCTGTAGGATTTGGTGGTAGCTGAGGGCCCGGTTGTAGCGTCTCTAGAATTTCGC
>JAODVQ020470067.1:0-10345 GCA_025400075.2 Phenganax stokvisi
TGCCAAACTGAGAGAAGATTGCATACAATGATTTCTTTAGTTCTGCAAATTAAAGCACAAAATTACAATATTGAGAAAAAATTACTTTGACATAACTTTCTGCAGGTAAAGCTGATTACATAGTTCTTACTAACCATCTTTCTTCACTTTCTCATTCAAATTGTTAATATATATAGTCTGATTTGGCGGATTCTCCATAATTGTATTGAAATCACGTTTACAAAAAAATACTGATGATTCAGCTCAGTACAACCGTGTTTTAAAACCTTTAAACGGCAACACAGCAGTAGAAATACGTAATTCAATATTCTCCTTTTCCAGAATAAAAATCTTTACATAAAATAGCGCTTTTTTACGCAAGGATTAAAAGAGATTGACTTTTATATTTTTAAAAATATTACTAAAATTTCTATATGTCAACGTTCAGGGAACGCACGTTGGCCGCGCAGACATCTTCAGCGGAAAAACTGGGGAGGACAATTTTCACTCGTGCTTCCGCAATAATTCTCAAAAATATTTGCCTGCCAAACTTGCAAAACCAAACGTTATACAAACTTTTTCGTTCTATTAAAATTTTCTTGTTTCATTGTGAAAACAGTGTTGATCTTTTGTATCACTACTTAATTCTGCAAAAGATATTTTATTTGACATTTTTCTAGTTTCCAAAGTTTTCAAATAAAGAAACTCCAAACTTTTCGAAAAATGGAAACTTAATAGATCGTTGTCATTTTGTATTACATAACGTCTCGTTGTGCAAAAACTTGAGCTGTTTGAAAATTCAAAATGGCGGATATTGTAGGAGTGAGAAAAGTGATTAAAGTTGCTATACTCTCCAGATTACTATCGCTACTTGCTCAGGTAACACTAGCGAGCGCGTCTAGCTAGATGGATACTACCAATTACATATACAAGTCAATTTTACCCCACAAAAAGTGAATTTACAGGCCGCCAAAGTTTTCATAATATCAATAAAAGTTACGGAAATTTTACTAGCCGATTATTCCATGAAGTCAAAACTTTTGCAGAAAAAGATATATTACAATTTTTCGTTAAATATGTTTCAGATATTAAATTATGCACAACCCTGACCTCAATAGACACTAAGTCGGTTTTTGCATGTAAAGATATCAATGTTCGTTTAAATAACTCAAAGATTGTAAAAATGTACAGTCCCTGACCTTGATATTAGCACTATAATTTTCTTACTTTAGGCTATATCAAACAACATACTTGCAGACTATGACACCTCAGCAGAACCCTACCGATGCAGCCAATCAAACTCAACCGGTGACTATGTAATCTCGCTATCACTGGGTGGAAATGCCAAATGGGATGCGGTGTACTTCCTCGATATAGCACAACATGGGTACCAGTATGAACAAAATATGGCATTCTTTCCATTGTTCCCTTTGATCGTTTTCTCATTGACCAGAATTCTTGGACCTCTACTAACTCTACTAAACTTTAATGATGAGTCAATATTTTTGCTTTCAGCAACTCTTATAAATACAGTCACATTTGTCCTAGCGGCTGTTGGATTAAACCTTCTTACACGAAGTATATTCAATGACCAAAAACTGGCTCAGAAAGTAGTGGCATTATTTTGCTTCAACCCTGCTAGTGTATTCTTTTCAGCGGCCTATTCAGAAAGCACATTTGCAATGACTCAGTTTTGGGGAATGTGGTTTCTTGAACGAAAACCAAGGAGCTACTTTGCAGCAGCTTTGTTTTTCATGCTTGGGTCAGTTTCAAGATCAAATGGCATAATCTCCTGTGGCTTCATTGGTTACAAAATCCTTCAAGAAATATTTGCTCTATGCTTTGAGCTAGAATCAAAAGACAAGCATGTTCACACAATAATGGCAGCTGTAACTTTAAAGCTTATGAATGTCATGTTCTGTTCAATCCTAATTGTGTTACCTTTTATGCTATTTCAATGCTATGGATACAATTTATTCTGCAAAAGCCCACACCCCTCTCCTTGGTGCAATACCCACCTACCCCTTCCCTATTTTTATATACAAAAGCATTACTGGAATGTTGGTTTTCTGAAATACTACGAGTTAAAACAGCTTCCTAACTTTTTCCTGGCATCACCTACAGTTTTAATGTCCATAGTTGGCATATTCGAGTATCTAAGTCATCAAAGCAAGAGAGATATAATGCACCTTGGCTTAGCAACCATGAAGAAAGAGAATTCTCTCAATATTTTTGTTTATCTATTTCACTTAGGTTTTCTGTTGGTATTTGGTTTAACTTCAATGCATGTTCAGGTCAGCCATTCATTATTTTATTTAACGTAGCTTGATGCTCCACACAATTGTCAAAAATTTTACGCTTAAAAAACTGTCAACCACTTCCCCCCTCCCCATCTACACTAATTTCTGGTCCACTCTGGCAACTCTATCCGGGCAATTTTCTAATCAGCAAGAAAGGAGCACCATTACTTTGCTTCCTTTAATTGTTACACAGAGACCAGCATCCTGCATTGCAGGGGCCTAGCCAAGGGGGCGGAGGGCAGGGTGGTCACCTCCAATCATTCAAGAATCACTTTTTAAAATGTTGAAAACCGGCTAGAAATTTGTTGGGGGGGGGCTCACTTTGGAAATTGAAAACTTTCCTGCGGGAGCATGTCCCCTGACATACCGAAATTGTATTGGCCTTTATTGGCCTGTGTTGAAATAAACAACTAAAAATTTAAACCAGGCGTATTGGGGTGCATTGCCAGCCACTGGATTAACATGTCAAGTAGATCCTTTAACGAAATCTGTCTCCAATCTTTTTCAGGTCATCACGCGCATGATCGCGTCGTCTTCACCGCTGTTCTACTGGATCGCAGTCTCATGGATATCAGCACCAAGACATAATAAACATTTGAAACTAAAATCCAACTTTGTCTACCTCTATTTTCTTTTGTACTACAGTTTAGGATATTTACTGCACTGTAATTTCTACCCTTGGACATAATTAGTTTAGATAGGATGAAAAGTCGGCAACTTACCATCAACGATTATTTTGCTTGTTTTTTGCTTTTCAAATCACTCGCATGTAACTATCACTTGGAGAGAATTTCATATAAATGTTCATTCACTCGAGTACGTCTTACAACAGCCTGACGTTACATTACCACTTTGCTTGTCCTGGTGTGTCTATCACTCAAAGGGACTTCCAAAACATTCATTCACCCGTGCACGTCTCACAACATTACGTTATATTACTGCATTGCTCATCATGGAGAGGCTATCATTGAGGGAGTCATTTTTCCGAGTACCTCCAAGGCGACATTATTTATTCCTTAAATTTTATTTGTTTGTATATACAAGTAAAATTTCTCCTCAAAAAGCAGAACACATCACATTTCCCCTTGAAAGTTACAATATTCTGCATACTACACGTACAAAGATTGATGCAATAGTTAAAGCTCTGTCGGAAGACGGGAGATTATGGTCAAATTGCACTTATTTCAAACAAACTGGTAGACTTGCTACAGTCGACCGTTGTATCCATAAAATATAAACGTCTATGGGTTTCAGTGTGCTTTGCAGCTCACTGAAACCCATAATCAATGGAAGAAAATGGTCTGGGAGCTTGAAAAACTTCAGACGACAAGGTCTATTACTGTGAGTAAACTAGGAGAGTACGCAAAGCGCAAACATTTTTCAAGATAAATCACAGTTATATTCCTGGCACCTTGAAGTTGACAAAGATGGGCGTACCGGCTAACATAATACGGGGGCGGTCAGCAATTTGCCCGACTGGCATGAAAATTGCAAGAATTTTTTGTTTTTTATTGATAGGCATATTTGCGTTCTGATCAACTGACATGTTTTCATACACATATAATATTTAACCTATTCAAATAATATTGCCCAACTGGTCTTTTTTGCATAACAATTTAGAGAGGCTACTGCCCCTTCCCTCCCCCTCTTCTTCCCCTCCCCTCCCCATCCGCCCGGCGCGCCCATATTGAGACAGCTACCAGACCATTTCATTTCACTGACTTTGCTAATATGAAGAACACCAGCGACTTTTCACAACTTTGTTCCCTCTGCACAAATTTTGTGCAGCTATTTCAATCTAGACGACTCTATCACTGCATAACTAGCCTTCGATAAAATTCTCGAAACTAATAGTTAATATTTTCCACACTAAAATATTTACCAGATCCAGTCCCCCTGCTACAAACCTCCATAGAGAGCCCAAGACACTACAAATCAGACACAGGAACCTGGTTTGGGTCTTGCATCACACGATAAGGGCCTTGAAAACGAAGGTACTAAAACACAAATACGATGTTCACTTAATAGTGAAAACATAAATTTTGTATAAGGTCAGGGATTGTACATAATTATTTAGAATATTTGAATAATTTACAGAAGAATTGTAATATATCTTCTTATATATCTCGTATAATATATATCTCCTTATACTAAACTCCATTTAAAGTGTCTTTATCAAGGTCAGGGATTGTACACATTTAAAATATTTGGGTAATTTAAGGAAGAATTATAATATATCTTCTTAGGCAAAAACTAAAACTCATTGTCTCCACATCAAATTGAGGAATTGTACGTATTTATAATATTGCTATCCCTGAACCTTGATAAAGGTTTTGATATAAAAAATTAAATCACACTTTTCTTCACATGCTTCAGATATTATAAAAATGTACAATCCTTAACCTTGAAATAGACTCAATAATTTACCAAAATATACAATAAACATACCTGAATGACCATCGACGGTCCTCCAACAACAATTTCTGGGGGATACCGACTAAGAGGACAATTTTCAATGCTCATGATTTGCAGCGAGGAACATAATGCCAACTCGTAAGGTAAATAGTGAAGATTTTCATTGTCATTCAAATACAGTTGTTCTAGACTTTCCAAAGTTCCTACAACAAAATGTTCAGTCACACAAGAGACTACTAGCAAAAAGTTAATCTTCCCATTTCTCACCAATTTCCTCTGGAATATGTGTGATGTCATTTTCTCCGACACTAAGTTTAGTCAGATTGTTGAGATATCTAGAAAATCAATCAATCATTGAGTTACTTTTTCCCTGGGAGTGAATTCATGTTGATCCAGTCCTCAAAGGGAACTGATCTTGATCCAATTATAGAATTGAATTAACAGTAATCCATTTCCAGGATTCACTAAAGTTCAATCCAGTTCTAAGATTAATCATATTTAATCCAGTTCTAGAATTGAATTAATACTGATCCAGTTTTAGAAGTGAAATAATTTCGATCCAGCACAAGGATGGAGTTAATCCTGATCCAGTGCTACGACTAAATTCATTTTGATCCAATCCTAGGGTTAAATTAATTTCAATCCAATCCAAAGTTAGATTTCATTGTGATCTTGTTCTAGAATTAAATTAATTTTGATCCAGTCCTACGATTAAATTCATTTTGATCTAGTCCTAGGATTGAACTAATTTTAATCCAGTCCTAGGATTAAATTCATTCTAATCCAATCCAAAGATTAATTTCGCTTTGATCCAGTCCTAGGATTGAATTGTGATCCAATTTTTGGACTAGCTTTCAACCATTCCTATGAAATCTTCACCTAACTTCACCAGATATCCAATACTAACATAAGGCCAAAATGAAGCTTCTTGTTTTTCTGTTTGTTTGTTTGGCTAATTTCCTTGCAAATGCTAAGCTATCAATGATAAGAGTATGAAATTGAAATGCGTACCCTATTGATCTGGGTAAAGTCTGCAGACGATTCGATTGAGCGTTTAAAATTTCTAAGCTTCTTAAATACTCTGAAAATACAAAAAGATACAACTGATCACGATTAAACGAAGATAGTCCAGTTAAAACTAGAAATTTAAACATAGAAAGTACACAGAAGGATTTACATATAATTTAGCGGGAAATAGGTTTCGGGGGTGGGAAGGGAGGCTCATATGATAGGGGATATATATCTGGGAGCCTTGGAACCCACAGGGCAGTTATAATAGGCGGCTTCTAATTGGTGGTTATAAATATTCCATCACCTATTTCTGCAGGCAAACTCTCCAATTGGTTTTCCTCAACATCTAAAGTTTTTAATTTTTTCAGAGCCCCAATACCACGTGGAAGTTTCTGCAAATGAAAAAATTGAAACGATTGTTGAACTGCTGTATCTGAAGTAGTAAATAATTTTATAGCTCTCGTGTTTCTCATACCTTTAGTAAATTGTTACTGAGGTTAAGAACTTCTAAATTCACCAGCGAATGAATGTCGTCTGAACGAAAAAGAAAACAAGGTTATTTTGTATAACAGATTGTATACCAATTCACCCAAATCCTCAATTACATCTGCAATGATTTTATCTTCAACTTGCACAAGTTTACATAAACATAAACGAAAAGATAAAACAAAGACTTTATTCAAGTTTCCAAACCATATCTTCAATGACTATGCCTTCACGGCGAGCAAGTTCACATAAACATGAGTAAACTGATAGAACAGAGACTGTAGTCAAGTGTCCACCAAATCCTTTCTTTTCTTACCATTTAATTTGCTGATTTGATTTGTTCCAAGATTGAGTTCAACTAACGTTGTCCATGTACCAAAATCTACATATACACAGCAAAAAGTTTTCAACTTCACACAGGGATATTCAATAATTTATCATGTGCAGTAAACTTGTCACGAACGTCTTGTTTAAATAAAATGAAAAAGAATATTGAAATAGAACTTTGTAAAGAAAAATTCCCATTACAGTTGTGATATATACTAAACGAGAAAGCGTTTGTTACCGGTTTATAAAACCGCCAAAATTGTGTGGGAAAACGAGGCAGAAGGCAAGTTCCTTTACACCTTAGGGGGTCTTTTTACACCGGTAATAGTTAAACTCCGAGTTTATTTTATGGCTTCTGAAACGATTATTTTATTAAAGAAAATCAAATTTAAGGTTGAGATGATATTTTATCAGATATAAAACCTCCTGCACGGTAGTGACTTTCTTTGCGTTTTCCTCGTGAATTATTTAAAACACTTTGAGCATTGAATTTAAGTCAAAAATAAAAAATTTTAGACCATGTGTTACAATTTTACTAGCTTTTCAGTAACGAGTATGCAATGCTTACCGACTGGTAGCGACAAAATTTGGTTGTTTCCAAGATTAAGTTTGCACTAAAAATTCAATGATAAAAAGCCAATGGTCAAATAACTTAGTTACGAAACGTGTATATATCTTTTGCAATTAATTGCAGGGATAAGGTATAAACACGTTATCTTAGCCCGTGCAATCTGTTTTGTCAGTTACTGTTCGGTACACCTATTTTCCCTACTCTAACAGTGGGCGTAATTTAAAGTGAATAATCTTTGTCCTGGTTGAAAGGATATAATTTCGTGGAATTTAAATCAGAACTTTATTTTTCCATGTTTCAACGTTAAAGTTAGCTCTATACCTAAGTTGAGTTAGCTCTACCTAGTTTAGCTCTACCTAAAGCAACAACTCAATTTTACCGTCAATTTCAGCTCACTTTTGACTGACTTAATTTTTTTTAACTTTGTTGCAACTTCCCAAACTCGTTTCCAAGTTCAAAAGTTTATAATGAAATTCAGAAACAGGTTTGTATTCTGAGCATTTGATTAGCTGCTTTTTGTAAGCAACCAATCGGAGGCTTTGTTCACAAACCTGTTTCTGAATTTCATTACGAACATTTGGATACTGGGAAACGAACTTGCGAAGTTCGCAACAAAGTTAAGTATATTTCAGTGATAATTGAGCTGAAACCGACTATAAAATAGTGTTAACTATTAACGTCTACCACAATAGAAACATTAACAGACAACACTTACTAGATATTTTGCGCGACACAGAATACCAAATGGAATCTTTTGCACGGAGTTGTGATCCAGATTAAATGACTGTCAAAATACAATGAAATACATACACAGTAATTTGAGCTGCAATGTACATGGGGTGCATTTTAAAAAGTGAACTTTTCTAATTCAAATTAGTCATTTATGCATACAACCTACTGAATTCAAGTAACAAGAAGTTCTTGTTTATATACCAAGCTTATTAAATATTTTGTTTTTACGTGTCCGTGATTCAAAAGCTCTCAAACTACAATAGGTTGTACTCTAATTTGAATTGGAAAGGGTTCACTGCAACTTACTGTGACAGTTTCAAGCTGTTTTGGCGGTCCTGGTGGGAAATTTTCAAATTTGTTTCGCGACAGTGTTATTGAGTTCAATTGCTTGAAATTCGCCAGTAAACTTCCCTGAAAAAGACAAAATAAGAAAGACTTTATAATAAAACAAACCCAGGTAAAGATGTTCTTTAAAAAACAACCAAAAAAGAAATACATATTAAATGGTGTTCCGAAATCATAGTAAACTCATTTAAAATTTACATGAAAAACCATTGCACACGAACAGTTTTTTTTTTATCATAAATAGTTCTGATACAGTTGGGATAAAGGAACAGCAAATTTCAAATTAAATTGATTCACTTTTTTGGAGGACACTTTGATAATTAATGATTAAGACTAGCTACAGTGTCAAAAATAGTGTAATAAAAGTTGTCACTGCGTATAAAAAAACTCTATAATAAACGTTTCAGCCAAGTCATTGTGGCCTTGTTCTACACAATGCTACAGTAAAAAGACTACTAACTATAAAAGTACAAAATATTATTTTTTATAACTTTTGCTCCAAGTAACCCTTGCATCACAACCATGTTAAAGGAATCCTTAATACATACAGGTAATTCTGTGACATGATTTCCCTCAATATTAAATTCTTCTAAAGAAGTGCAGTTAGCCAGTGTGTGAGGGATAGTTGAAAGTTGGTTATACCTAAAAACCAAATCACAAATATCAACACAGCATCACTGCTAAAACTCGCGAAGGTCTTCAAATTCGTCTAAAATGGCCGACATAATTATGTATTCATACGAAAGTTTCTGTTTTAATAATTAAGTTTTAATAAAATAAAAGAGTAAATATTTGCTCGCTTATTCGTAGAATGCTAAAGAAACAAAAAAGCAATGGAACAAAACGATGTTTAATAAATTCATGGATTGACAAAATTTGTTTGAGGCGGTCTGCATTCAACTAAAATGGCCGACATATTTATAGGAATTTTTTGCTTTAATAATCAAGTTTTCACAAAATAACGATGAAAAAATTTTGCATAACATTCATAATGCACTACAGAAACGAAAAATATCATATAAACCAAAGGATGTTTAAAATATTCATGGATTGAACAGTCTTTCTCCAGATAGTCTGTAATGGCTTCCATTAGTATGTTACCTGAGCCCAAGTCGTGTCAGCGCAGTCAGATTACCAATTGAGTCAGGTAAAGCAAGTAATTCGTTGTGTTGTAGATCCAGTGATGTCATATTTACACAATTTCCGATTTCTAAATAAAACAGACATAAAAAAACTTCAATTGCGTAAATTGAGTAATTTATATGAACAAAAATGCCAATATATAAAATTGAAAATGGCTCACATTATTGAAACACTCTGTTGGGTATAATTTCGATTAACTATGAGTAAGTACCTTGAGGAATGAGTTCTAGTTGATTATGCGATATATCCAAAGTCACCAAGTGAATAAGATATCCTTGAAGAAGGAAAAAGGTGATAAATAAAACTAAAGGCGTTTAAAAGAATTCGTTAACTAATTCAAGTATTGCAAATGGGTGCAATCCCAAATTGTGCATAATAGAGACACTTGAAGTAATTCTTCTTTAAATAATTTAAGCATCATAAATATGTACAATCCCTGACCTTAGTGTAGACACCTTTATATGTTCTAGCTAAGGCACAAGAAAATAAATTACAATTCTTCTTTAAATAAAACAATTTTATAAATGTCTAATCGCTGATCGTCATATATAGACGCAAAAAAATGATACAATATTATAAATAGCGCATGTAAAAATACAATCACAAAACCTTCATACACTTTAGGCTTTAATTTTGCATAAAAAACATACATTGCATATTCTGAGTCAAATATACTAGAAGACTATAAGTCTTACCTATTTCACAAGGGATTTCTCGAATCCTATTTTCGCGCAAACTTAGTTTTGTGATCAACTAAAGAACAAAGCTCACAAACGTTGGAATTACTTAAATTAAACTTCACAGGACAACAAATGGTGGCCTCGACATCAAAAATTTATAGCTACCCATACAAGGACAAACAAATACACATATCGTTTGCGATTTCATGCCTACTAGTTCTAATAATATCAAACATTATCACCACTCTCTGGTTTAAGCCCCGTACAGACGGACAATTTTTCCTTGACAATTTTCCTTGATGACATCACTTGCTTGTGTGTACAGTGAACAAGTTTGTATTGACAAGTTTTACAAG
>JAODVQ020470282.1:0-10340 GCA_025400075.2 Phenganax stokvisi
AGGTTTGCTTGTCACTAGTCCCTTTCATACATAACTGTAGGGAGCCACCTTAAGTACTAAGCAAAGGGCCAAATATATCAGAAGTGTTTTCTCCCACGGTCACCAGCCGATTTAATAAAATATCAACTTCGATCATTCTGCTCAATATCGGAAACAATGTCTGCGTAATATTGATTTGTCATCCCTGATTTTGTTCTTAAAGAACCCCGTAAGCACAACGTTTTTATCGGTCTGCGGAGTGAAAATGCTCATGTCAGCGATTAATGTCTATTATTATGTTGTTTACTGAGTTCGACGTTTACTTTTAACCCTGTATATTATATATAATGATTTAAAATGTTTTTACTACAGTATACAAACTTGGTTGGATTTACATTCAACTTACTGGCGTAACTTTTCTTTTTTTTAACACATAGCGAAAGCAACCGTTTTATCGTTTGAACTTCAATACGGATTTTTTGCATCTGAATATTACTGCATTTTGGGTTTTAGGGGACAGTGAGGGGAGGGGGGGGGTAGGGCAAGCGCTCCGCACTGATAATTATGCCACGGCCTCCTCGAAATGTTAATCCGGCCCTGTTGCTGAGGATTAGCTCTACCTTAGCGACGTTCTTGGGATCTTTTGGTACCAACTATCGCCACAAATTAAAATATAAAAATACCTTTTAATCAGACCATCACACAATAAAGTTTACACTGGCAGTTGGAACAGGAAAGTTGGTACACCAAACCCTCCCTACCACCACTGGCTCACAACTAAAATACAGACTAGTTATGTAGAACTTAGATTACGTGCAGCGACATGCTATTTTGAAATAATATATCAACTACTGACATTAATGACTATAAATACAAAGGTGATACATTTCGTTTACACAGACCGCGTTACCTAATGACTATGATTAAAAGCGAGATACAAGTTCATGTTTCGTAACTATGTTTACAACACTTTCGGTTTTCTGCTTCACTGTCATGGAAAATGGGTCCCTTCACTGCTGTAATCTGAATTCTTATATTTGCCTGCATATCCAGGTTTTTTTCGCCTCATCAAGAGCTACATCTGTGCCAAATTTAGAGCTTTCTACACAAAGTGCATGGTTTTCCCAAAAATGAATGTATATCCGCCGGACTGACTACACGGCGCGCTTTTGATTTCATTTTATTGTCCGTCAAGGTAGAATCGAAACTAAAACAATATCAAATATTGTCACATGCAGTCATAGGTTCACAAGGGTGCATGTAATTTGATTTGCACAATTCTGTATTTTGTTCATGTAGTGCCACCGCTGAGTGTTATGCCATGGCAACGGAGTACGGTTGACCGAGTGTCGCGGTGTTCAATTTCGTTGAATGAACTCTTCCTGACCAGGCTTCTTCCTGGCCTGCTTCCTGACTAAATATTAGTATTTCTTAGTATTCCTGATCCTAGTATTGTTTAAAGTGATTGTGGCGTACTTCGGAAATAGCGCTACACAAACAAGTCATCTGAGTAATTTCAGTTTCTGCTTTGGGAAAGATTGGCTGTTGGCGCAGGTAAACGTTAAATAGTGATTGCTAGTACATATTTAATAGAACGAAAACGCGCGAACTTCATAATTCGCTGAATCATTCAAGTTCATTTCAGATCAAAGATTAACAAAATTGTAGCATCATTTTGATTTTTGGACGAATCTGCCCTAATACTACATATAATAAGCGTGTTTTGGGGAGTTTAGCATGCGGATGGGGACAGCGAAATCTGACTGAAATTGAAGTAAGGCGAATGTGATTATTTTCTTTGCTATCCCTCCCACCGAGAATAAAGCTTTGCTCTCAAGATTTATTTGATAAAAAATTTTTGAATAGTTCGTTTCATATTTTATTTGGAAGGTCAGCTATACGTAAAGTTTATGATAATCGACTGAAATCACTGAAGTAAATAAAAATTCCTGCAAACTCCTAAATAGGTAATATTGAAAGTCGATTATTCCGAGAAACTGGAGTACAAAATAACCGCATGAATATTTAAAATTCGCGGAAACGTTTTTCCTGACAAGAACAAGTTGACCACTAATATTTCTTAAGTCACAAAACAAATTGCCAATGCACTTGACATCTCGCACTGTCAAGAAAACTTGCTCGTGGCTTTGTAATATTTCATGTTTGAGAGATTTTCTATGGATTAGCCCGCTGGACATGTGTAAGAAGAACTTGAAATATTTAGAGTAATCATTTGTCAAGTATACTTAGTATGGCAAAGTCGAGTTATCGAAGCAACGCTTCATCTTCGGCAATTTTTCTCGTGAAGGCTGAAGGAAGCGTGCAAGAAATATTTCGGCAAATATAGTTGAAAATTATCATGTTATTCTGCATTAAAAGTATGCATCATATTCTTTCACGTCACTGAAAATCACTCGCTCTTCGTAACATTACTAACATGTGTCGCCATAGGTCTGTCTGGAATACAGCTGAAGAACTCGTAAAGGCAAACTCCAACAAGATATTTCAACTCTACTTTAAAGAGTAAAATATGGAAGACAAGAAAGATTCCAAGGCTGTTTACAATGTGTCTACGGAAGGTTCAAAATACGTCGTTCTTGGAGATGGAAACACAATTAACATTACGGAACAGATAGGTGTGTAGTATAAAAAGTTAGAAAATATAAATATCGAATCACGGATATACGAATTTACCCTTTTCTCAGCTTTATCTCTTAATGCAGCTTCGAAAGTTGCTAAAACGTTACCAATATATAAATAAATTAAATACTCTTCAAGTAACCGGTTGTGTTGAAGCGCGTTTAGCTCAGTAAACGGCAGTATATGCTCAAAATAGAAATCATGTTTATATGTTTTGTCAGTTACGAAACAGAAACTGGTGATAGTTTTTAAATGAAACTATAGTTGTCCATCTAACCACTGATTCCATTCATAACATTTGATTTGAAATATTCAGCATACGTGGGATTCTTATTTAAATCTGAGCTGCCCACTCCAGCTGGCTTTCTACAGTTGTAAGCCTGTTTTCCACTGGCGGAATTCCTGTGCGGAAAATAAGTCTAGCAATGTGATTGGTTTGCCTCGCGGCGAAATACATTGTATTACAAAAGTTTTGAAGCTACATGGTCGCAAAGCTGTTGTTGTGAGGAGATGAAGTCGTTAATAGCGTTCTGGTAATTTGTTCATGTAGTCTTCCTGACAAACTGATGCTATGTATTAGACGCATTCTGTAAAGCCCGTTTTCCTCTCGGCGGAATTTTCCGTGTGGAAAATAAATCTACCAAACATGATTGGCTATATTTCGTCACGAAGCAAACTAATCACGTTGCGCCAAGAAAGGACTGGTATCTATTAATCTACATTGTGATTGGCTGGTAAAGAACTTTTATTCTCTCATATAGCTTTTAATACCAGCGCGTCAGCAAGCTTAATCGTAGCATACATTCGCAT
The DNA here is from genome assembly GCA_025400075.2 of Phenganax stokvisi. Taxonomy (NCBI): domain Eukaryota; kingdom Metazoa; phylum Cnidaria; class Anthozoa; order Malacalcyonacea; family Clavulariidae; genus Phenganax; species Phenganax stokvisi. Next base: position 3,430 of record JAODVQ020470282.1, read on the forward strand.
ATTTTGCACAAAAGTATTCGCAAAGTATTTTGCTATTTTCAACATCAGGTAACTATTAGATGAAAACCCCTTAAAAAATTAAAAGCTTTACAGGAAAAAACAAACCTGGAAAATTATACAAATTTGGGTACAGCTTAGTCATTAAAAAAGAACTGTGAAGCAATGAGAGGAAGTCACAGTTAGTCGTATAGCAAATGGAAAACTTGAATTTAAGATGGTACAAAATGCCAAATTTACATCTTCGTGCAAACAGTATGAAGTCTTACAAACGTGGTTCAATCAACAAATGTACAAAAGATATTCGTGATCAAAATTGTTTATGAAACAAGAAGCTTGTAGAGGACCCGTGTTGCTTTTGGAAAGTGTTAGAAGTAAACTAACTCCCCTAGTTATTGCTTTCGAATATGAACTTTGCATATTAAGTAAGATTTCAATTGTAAAAGTTGGAAGAATGTGATTTCGCTCGGCAATTCTATTCGAAGAATACTTGTTTATTTCTCGCTGTTATGAAATTTAACAGATACCACTCAAAAATTAAATCACTCTTTTGTCTTGCTATTGTAAAAATTTAATCGTTTAGTTTCCATTTGGGACATAACTTTGTTCCGTTTTTCATACCATGCTCAGCGCTGGAAGAGTGAGATTTCGACCAGCAGTAGACAAATTCGGCTAACACTTGTCTATACCCAATTAACTACTTTACATAAACCACATGCCTAGCTACTATTGTTCCGGATTACAGTAGCAACGGATATGACAAAGATTACTAAACTTTAGAATTATCTACATGACTCTTTTACATGACTCTAATGTTTAGTTACTTCTGTCTTGAATGGTACTCAAATATGGACTGTGGTTTACTTAGCTCGTATTTAATAAATCGTGTGCAAATGTGCTGTATAGATGGCCATTTTTCGTGTCCAAAGAAAATCAATTTTACGGAATCCCTCAAGGTTCTATACTGGGGCCTCTGCTATTTCTAATATACGTGAATGATTTGCCAAATTGCGTGGAAAATTCCACGATTAAAATGTTTGCAGATGATACTACCCTTACTGCTTCTGGCAAATCATTACAAAATATCGAATATAAACTTAACTTGGACTTGGACAATTTTAGGGAGTGGCTATTAGCAAACAAACTATGTCTCAACCTTACAAAGACGGAATATTTATTAATGGGTAGTCCATATAATAATAATATTAATAACCTTGCATCTGAACTTAACATTGTGATAGACAATGTACCCATTAAACGAGTAACTAAAACTAAATCATTCGGTGTTCAAATTGATCAATTTTTATCCTGGGATAGCCATGTGGAGGAAGTATGCAAAAAAGCGTTGTCAAGAATTGGTGCAATCAAAAGATTAAAAAGTTGTGTTTCTCGCGATTCGCTTCTATCAGTCTATTATGCTTTGGTCCAACCCTACTTTGACTACTGCTGCCTTGTGTGGGACCCAGCTGGGGTCGCGTTAGCAAACCGAATTCAGACTCTACAAAATAGAGCAGCAAGGGTTATATTAGGTTATAGAAATGAGCATGGTCAATCTGAAGCAGCGTTATCCGATTTGGGTTGGAGAACCCTAAAAGAACGCAGATTGATCATAAAGGCAAAATTTAAGTATAAAATTACTCATTCGCAAGCACCGGTTTCTTTGATTGAAATCTTTGAAAATTCACAGCAAATTTACAATTTGCATAACAATGACCTCAGGCTGTATTTACCAAAACCTAATACTGATTACTTAAAGAAAAGTATTGGGTTTTGTGGTGCAAAACTCTGGAATGGATTACCTCACAATCTGAGAACCGCATATTGTTTGAATACATTTAATGCGTTGATTGCCGACACTAGCCTGCTTTAGACCTATGCTACTTTTGTATATAAATATTATGTTATTGTCTATTCTATGTTTATTAGTTATTAATTTTTTGTATTTTCTTAAATTTCCACGCTCTTCGTGGAAAAGAGCTTATGCTGAAGAAGTAAGCCTGTCTAAATAAATTTTCATCTCTCTATCTTATCTATCTTATTCTGCTCAGCCTGGCGCACACGGGAGCTATGTGCTTAGCAAAATGTGATTTGCAGAATGTCATTTGCAGTTGGCGTGAGCAGAAAACCCTGGTGTGCGGTGTACTTTGGTAAATTTTCAGTCACTCGTGTTTGTCTCACACGTCACGAGTGACTGAAAACTCACAAAAGTGCACGGCATACTAGGGTTTTTCCCTAGTATGCCGCGCCCTGGTTTTTTGCTTACGCCAACAGCCACGAATGACATTTTGCTAAGCACTGTGCGCCGGGCTTGAAACAGTAGTGACTAGGCATGTGAGTTATACATTGTTTGAATCAGGTATCAACGAAGTAAAAAGTTAGCCGAATTTGTCAATTCTTGTTCGAAAAGTCAGTCACTTTTTGTAGTTTTAAGTAGAAATGCCGAAAACCTGAATAATTCTTCTTGCTTGCTGTGTAAAAGCTAAATCGTTTAACTCCATGTATCTAGTATGATAGTCTGGTGATCTCTATTTCGTTTGTTTTTTTTGGAGAAGCCCAGTAGTTGAAATTTGTACTTATGTCAATGTGCAAATTTTATTGTGCCACTTCATTTAAGCGAGGGGTCACGGCACCTAGTTGTGTATTTCTAGAGTCCTACAAAGAACAGCACATTCACTCTCCTCCGCAGGCGTTGTGTAAGGGGGGATTCATTTGGGGGAACATTTATTCACGCTACAAAATGTTCTACCCATGTTTGAACATAAGCGCTAGGCACTATAGATAGATTATGTTAGTTTCAGGAACTCGAGATTATTTGAATAATTATAGTCTATACGGTGAATAGCTTTTTTCTGACGTACTTGTCATAAGATAGCAGGCAAATTTCCTGCAAGTAGCATCTAAATTCACACCATTGCTTCACACCAATGGTTCACACTGGCGATTTGCGCTGCTTCTCATGTTAAAGGATACCATAGCAATAGATAATTGTCAGTCAGTTTAATCAATTAAGCCTGCAGCACAGATCGCCTGTATGAAAGGACTTTGGTAGTATTAAAATCAAAAAATATAAAACAGTGAATGTTAGCGTTATATTAGAGCTAGAATCGCGGCTTATAAAACGACCTCGTAAAATGCTTTGCCACATCAAAACCCACAAAAACCTTTACACGTCACTTTTGTCTTCAGTTTAATGTGAAATTCATCCTTATTTTTGGCAAATTCCTCCGCATTTTGATTAATTATCCAAGACCACTAAAGGGGCTATTGACCACGGAACAGTACGTTATTTAGTAGAGGCTTCTCTTCTCGCTTTCTCCTTGGCCCCATGACGCTTCAGGTACTTGCCCCAATGTGAGTTTAACATTCTCCAGATAAACGAATACTTCTAAATGAAATTCCCTACATACTAAACCTCTGCAGAGGAAAGTGAAGCACACTGGTCATCAATTTGATTGACAATGTTGAAATTAGCGGCTGCATGTGAATTGCATTTCAGCACTTGTAGCTTGTCGAAGCCCCGCACAAAATATCTTTAAAATGGTTTTCCTTATAGTGGACCAGTGCTTTGGAATATTTTAGCTGTTGAACTACGGCAAGCAAATGCTCTGGCAGTTGAATTGGGCTGTAGTAACTTTTTTAATCTTGTATATAATGTGCATTTTCTCATAAAAAGCAAGTTTATGGTTTCAATAAAGTGTTGTTTTGCTTGTTTTTTCTTTACATATTTTATGGCTGTATATGCGTGTCGAGATTTGTCGTGTTCAAATTAGTATTCTATCCATCCATCTGTCTACCTATTTATTTACTCCTGGCATATCCAGTTTTCAACAAAGAATTCTCAAAGCCCTGCAACATTCAGATACAGTTGGTCTGGATTAAATATTCAAAACCGCTGGCACGTGGGCATCCCGCTAGTTTTATTATTTTATTATTTTCTTATGTCAGAATACCTACCAACTTGGAATATCTAATAATTACAGGAAACACAGAGCAATTTGATTAAATACAAAAGAGCGGCTATGATGATGACTATACACTGTAGTCGAAACGTTGATTTAAACATGAGTTGTCACTTTGAGTTACTGTTTTATTGCTTTAACGGGAATATTCAATACCAATTTATTATGACAAGTATGCTCATATCTATTGCTTTTTTTCAGAACGTGTCGACATTTTTGCTGAAGCACTGGAAGTAAGTATACTATATTTACTGTAGAAATCGTAAATATTGTACTGTATTGATACTCGTCATAATCATCATCATCATCATCATCGCGTTTGGTTCCTCAAAGGGGGTCGGGTGGTCTCGACACTTACGTCCACCCAATAGATAAGTTGCATAATAGAATTTACGCCCTCCATGCATGACGATAGGGAGGCTGCTTTTGCTTCGAAACGTGAAAATATGCACGCAGAGATTTGACCATTTCTGTGTATATCTGTATGATTTTTTGGTCAAGCATAATAAGGAAGCTTGTCACTACTTATAAAGGAAATTTCAGGAAAATCGAAGGCTTAACGACCAGGAAACTGTATGTTTATCAAACTAGAAAACTATTTTCACTTCAGGTTTTCTCGCCGCAGTCCAAAGCTAGTCACCAAAAATCAGGAAGTTTCGGGTAATAAAAGCCAAAACAATTGATCATGCTATTAAACTCACACAACTGTGACAAAATCATAACAAAAATGTAGAATTTACAAAGCATAAGAATGGCCTTCGAGCTTAATAGAAATAATATTTCATATTTCATTTAAAGGGGAAGCGAGAGTTCAGAGCAAGTTGAACTCAAACGAAAAATTATTTGTCGCTCATCTCTCACACGAAGTTTTGAATCTTTGCGTCAAACATAAGTCGACATCGACAGCAATGAAAGTGCGACAAACTGTGTAGTTTTGATCGGCCATGATGTACATGGTAGCGAACCTGCGATCATACATCGGTGTTACCCTGCGACGTCACTGCGCACTTGGCAAACAACTCTTGCACTGCGTATGTACAAAGTACTAAGAATTTAGGAGTATTGCAATGAACAAAAATTTACTCAATTCACTACTTAAACAAAGCTAAGGAAGGTAATGAGTAAAAATGTGGTGTAAAAGACAGCAAAGAAAATTTTAACGTCACACGGGGCGCAAAAGTCATAAACTCAGGTGCGTTGAAACCGTCGAAAAAATAGAGTTTGAGCATGATTATGAGTTAATACGACGTCGTACTGATAACGCGCTGCTGCTCCAAAATGAATAATCTTCAAAATCTGTACATGATGCAAACGACCTGACGGTTTTAGGGCATAAAGTTCTAAAATTATTCAGTCTGTTCCTATTTCGTGTGTACGTTAGTTCACTTGGTTGGCTGCGCGTTGATAGGTAACAAGGTGATTGTAAATCAAATTCAAGTCTCACTTTCGACTATTTGAGTATATTTGTACTAGGCAGGTATTACTAGAACATTGGTCAATTGCAAGGACATACGTATTCCAGTCAAATAATACACGAGTTCAGTGTTACGTACGTCATTTTCTAAAGGGAGCAAGAGGTCTGGGGCGAGCACGGTCAAAACAAAGATATTTATTCATAACAAAGCATATTATTGTATATTTACATATTTTATGATTGTAATTGTATTATGAAAATGCATTTAACGTAAGCTTGTTTTGATGGAATTTCATAAATGAATGTTTCATTATTGTATAAGCGTTTATTGCAGAATCGTCGTTCAAATATTGCCCAACGACATCATCACCAGATAGAAATATAGACCGTATACAATTTACTAGTTTAGTGGAATGCAGGACAAAACGAGACACTTATTGTCATAAAATGAAAGGCACAACAATCTGAATAGTTTTTGCTGGATTATGTGCGGTTGACACACTGCAAAATATTCAAAGCAAAAATAAATAACTTTTTTATTGGTTGTAAATCGGCAAAATCTCAACAATTGAAATTGACTCATTTTGCCTCGCTGTGCGGGGCAAAATGAGACAGGAAAAAAAATTAAAATAAAATCAAAAAAATCATGCTTACGTCAATAAAACTTTAGGACTATTTATAAAATACAATGCTGGAAAGAGTTTTAATGTTTAATGTCACACACATAAGTCACAGGTTGCTCTGGTTGAGGTGACAGTACAGCACTCTTTATGGGACCGAAGTTTACACTCTGCACAAGTGACCCAATCTTTACCACACATGGACACAGACCAAAGTTCACCACATATACTACATTCTCCAACCACAGTGCTAGCTTTGATTTTCGTTTTTGGCTTGGTTGCAGCTGTCCTGGGTTTGTGGTTTCTGTTTCTGTTTAGACTCAGCCGTCGCGTTTTGCCCCAATGGTAAGCGTTCAATTGGACAAGCTTATAGTCAAAGCGTTGACAAAATTAACAAAAATAACGTGAGGGACTTAAAGTCTGTGTTATAAACCCAACTAAACCGAAAGGTTTACAAGATAAACGCGATAATAAACAAATAGCAAGCAATCGTTTAACTAAATGGTTAAGTAATAACGTACGTTCGTTTGTCGACCGATCATCCAGATAGAATTAACAAGTTCATTTTCTTTCTTTGCGGCAGAGTAAAATAAATGCCTCTCATGATTGAAGTGATCTTAGTAATGCAAGTTAAGAGCCTGCGATGATTACTGGTGTCAATAGTTAAAATATACGACACATAAGCGCCAACGACTCGCACTTGCCCCGCATGACACACGTCCTATAGTCGTCTGGTTGTTTTCACCATGTTCAGATTTTGAAGATTTTTCGTTTTGGAGCAGCAACATTATCAACGCGACGTCGTATTAACCCATAATCGTCGTCAAAATCTATTTTTTCGACGGTTTCAACGCACGTGAGTTTATGACTTTAGGCACTTTTAGATTGACGTTCACGGCGAACCGCTAACTGCTAACGGCA
>JAODVQ020470492.1:0-10338 GCA_025400075.2 Phenganax stokvisi
TATATATATATATATATATATATATACACATACAAATTTCTTACCTCCAGCAAGCATAGCAACCAACACAATGCCACATGACCACAAATCAGCCGGTTCTGCTTCATAGTCTCGCTTCGCAAAAACCTGTGTATGCAATATTTAGAAAGCTTTGTCTTCTAAATGCATTTTTCTAATAGGTTTATCCAAGTTAGTAGATGGCAAGCACTGCATAAGTAGCATTGCTCGAATTACAGCAGAGCACGAAAATTAACAATATGATATACCTCAGGAGCAACATATGGGGGTGTACCACAACACCGACCAAGTATCCGTTCTTTCCCTTGATGTCGGAACACTGTTGCCAAACCAAAATCAGTTATCTTGAGATTATCTAAAGAAAGCAGGCAAAGTTACAGCACAGAAACATGTCAAAACCTATTTAAAGAATAATGTCTAACGTAATCAGTTTGTAGGGAATGAATGCAATGCAAGTCTAACGCAGCAAAAAATATAGCCATGGATGGGGGACTTACTTATCCGTAGCATATGAAAGAATCTGAGTAAACTGCATATATATAACCGTACATTAGCCAACGGCCTTGAGGTTATAAATCTTATGAATTCTGAAGAAACGCTAAAACGTGCAAATGACTTTCTGCTGAATTACACAATCAAAATAGGCAATGGTCGCTAGTGCGATAAGCCAACTAAATTTACAGTAGTGATGCAGAAAATACAATGTACCGTCGGCGTCCAATATTAAATTTTCTGGCTTCAGATCTCTGTGTGTTACGCCCTTTGTATGAAGATATTCCTAGAAAAACATAGTCCATATACTTTGTTAATATCTACACCAACATGTAGTTTACAATATTTCAAGAGATTTTTTTATTATCGCGACAAGGAAGTTGGCCAACATCATTAAAAGTAAAACAGAAAAGTGGCAGTATTATCATGACCTCGTTTGAAGGAAACTCTTTGCTGCAGGGCTATCGTAACCAATGATTTATCACCACTTGAAGCATAACAAAAACAATTATTGGGTATATCGGTCAATTACGGTGCGGTAAAGAATTTGACAACATTAAATTTGTTTTGAATCCCCGCCAAACTTTCAGATTTACTTTTGTGTGGTGCATACACTTTTGTTCGTTAATAGAACTAGTTATAGATTTATTCTTTAACATTTCACCTACCACACCATTCAGCAATTGCCTAAAATACTTTTGAGCGAGCATTTGTGGCATACCAATGTCAGGTTCTAAAGGATATTAAAGCTAAATGTTCGTAAATGGCAAAGGACGTATTATATCAAGAAAAAAGAATATCATAAATTGTACCATGAATTGACAAAATATTATTGGGAATATTGAATAGGGGATAGCTTAATAGCGGTTTCAATTAGTCTCCGATACTCAGCGGAAACGTTTATATGCGAATGAGGGAAGAACCTTTTTACCGCAAAAAATGCACAACAAACTAGAGCCGGCAGAGTGCAAAGTTTCGATTTCAAAACGCTATTTAAATAGTTTACCATGCTTGCAGTTCGCTTCGATGTAATTTGAAATGTAAACTGTTCACTTGCCTATAGTGCCTATATATTTTTGTAATTCTGATGCACTTATGAATTTTGAACCCCAGGGATGGGGGAACCGGCAACAATAACCCCTGTTACCAAAATAGTTCCCTGCCAAGGTATAGATCAAAATACCCATGTTACAGTACTCTTTGTTCAAATAATCCGGGTATACAGTATAAAAGAAAAAAATACAATGATGTTTGAATTTGTAGTTCGAACAACCCCAAGCCTTGGTCTTTCTCGAGCAATCAAATTCCCGACCTTCAAAAGGACATCGCTTGCCAACTGCCTAGCTAGTGCTCGTCATCTCCCTTCGCTCTTAATATTAATAGACAAATAATACGAGCAATGCCAAGCACTGCCAACTGGGAGCTGTGCGGTTAACCGAAAAGTTCGGTTCTTCCGGTACTTTTTTATCATCGAGAAAGCATTTACAAAAGAAGCGATAGTTGCGGTTTAAATTTTCGTTAAACGCCCGCCTGATTGCAGGCTGTAATGTTTGGGAAATGACAAAATGCAAAATATTCACCGTACTTAGCGCACAAATAGTTGATATTGTAGTTGTGGTAGTTATTGTTGCGTGCTTGTTTTCAATTTTTTGAAAAAGGAGTATTTCATCTTGACGAAAAAATTTCGATCTTTCTTACTATTTACAGTATTCCGAGATTGTACAAATTTATAATGGTAACAATTTTGGAAAAAAATACCGCCCGTCCAATCAGAAAGCCGAGAGGATAACTTTCACATGTGAAAACCATATACGGTTTTTGTTTTGCTTATTTTTCGGTTTAAAAACGTAGTATGTATGATAAAATACTTTGTATTTTAAATTTTTGCATAGAATATACGGCAGCAACTTTCTCGTTGCCCTTTTAAGGCAGATTGGCCTGCGAGCACGACGGAAAGGTAAGCCAACTGCTGAAAATTATTGACTGGCAAGCGATCACATGACGAATACGTGAAACACGTTACTATGACACTGACACTTGTTCAGTGGAATCATGTCTTGCTTAATACTTAATACTTAAACACTAGTGCAAAATAGTGCAATTAACTTGAAAAGGTTTACCCATCCTTTTATATCACAGTTGCCGTGATCTGCTTGCTCGCACTTTGAAATAAGATCAAAAGTGAGTGTGTGTGTTCGACTATGGAATGGTGTGCACAGCTGGTAGGACGTGTGCAACTAATACGGTGTTCGAGAACAGTATGGTTTGCGCGACAAGCTTGGTATGAGCGGGGATTGTGGTGTGATTAGTGTAACTGGTGGTGCCTCTAGTGTGATTGGCGCATCTAATCTAATTAGTGTGATTATTGCGTTACAACTATTGAGCTGTTGATCTGAATAGGTTTGATTGGCATGCAACATGTAGGCAGTCCTACCTGTTTTTTATGAGAAGTGTGAATTCTTTCAACGATGTTCTGATGTTAAAAAATACCAAACTTTTGGAAAAGCTCGAAGCTTGGAGCAAATAAACAGCATATTATCGACGAAAAGCAAATTAAACAAATACGAAGCGAAACGAAAGGTCAACAGGTCTTAAAGTTTGTAAATAATCTTAAAAGATATTATTTTTGTAAAATGCACACATACTAAAGCCATTTACAATATCACGGTGTTTTAGCTACATATACATAAAGGATTAAAAAAAACTTCACAATAGCATAGTAATAGCATGCATGCAATAAAACTAATAAATTAACAGTTTTACAAAATGAAGGTTAAAAACTGTTGGCTTTATATTGTCCAAATCGATTATATGCAGGCACTTGATAGTTTTCAATTGCGTATTTTTTGTGCGCATGATTATCAGTAACAAAATTTTGTGGTCGGCACTTATGTTCCATTGGGTGATATGAAATTACTTGAACACCTTTATCTATTCGCTCTCTCTCTTAGCTACATTTTGCAAATTTCCTGCAGTTGCATGATCAAGAATCAATTAAGAGACATAATTCAATAAATCTTCTTTACGTAAATCTTTAATTTATTTTGATGATTAGGATTCTATGGCGTTATACGCAGTAAAATAAACTAAGGAACATTGTGACGTATTGCCGATTATGTAATTGAGGGGTAAAAAACTCTCTTTACATGCATTTAACCCAATGAGGGTTTAATAGACATTATGTCGGGTCGTAGCTTGATCCAGTCTCTAACTCTAGCCACAACAGACATTGAAGGCAATCGTCTGCTACCTCGTCGTGAAATAGGCAATCTGTTAGAAAAAAGTGAATTTCCACCACTGTATTGCACATTCTTGTCTATCATTGGCAATGCAGAACTAGTAGAACATTAAGCACAAATGTATAACCTGCATGTAATCTATACATTGATCCTCAGATTGATTTTACATTGAATCCATACTCTAGCTTATAATACAATGATGTAGTGATATTAAAATAAAGAAATTATGCCAGAAACAAGATTAAATTTATTTACCAGAAACAACATGCATTAAATTTATTAAATGAAATTTGATAAGAAATCATATAGGAAATTAGAGCGAGGAGTCTACCCCCAAAATACTACCAAAAAAATTTCCTACGCGACTTGACTGATATGTCATCGTAGAAACACCACTGACAGGTATGTATGGCACGCGCAAATATGCGTGTATCTCCACCATCATCTTTGCACTTATAATAATAATAATCTTTAGTGATCCATCTTAGGTTTAAAAAAGTACAATGGATTTACAATGTCAAATTGATTAAGATATGTACAAAATAAAAATGCTATATACAGTAATACAATACACTTCTGGGGCCGGTTGTTCGTACGCCGTTTAGCTTAAACGGTGGATAAGTCAGAATTTAAAAACACTCCCACACATTTTCTAAAACTTTCACATCAAATCTTAGACGATGAAACCATAGGTAAATACATGATAATAGTATTCAATTTAAAAGCTTTCATTTTCATTGATCAAGGAATACATGAACACGATGTCTATTTTGAACTTATCCACCGTTTAAGCTATAAACGCGCTTCGAACAACCGGCCCCCTGGTAGATTGGAACTTCAAATCGATAAGAAAGTCCTAATGGCTGCTTGAAACCAAATTCCACCAAACCAGTGAACTGTACTATAAATTGGAACGAAAAGTTAGGGGGGATTGAAAAAAAATTGGCAGCCATGCAGGTCACTCCAGTTCTTTTTTTGTCAAAAATGGTAAATGAAATATAAAGCTTCAATAATATGAAGATAAAAAGCGTACTATATAATGAAACAGACTGATCCTATAACCCGACATGTATTTTCGTGTGTAAAAAAGTCTAAACAAACACGAAACTCAGGTTTTTTGCCATAATTTCGGTGTTTCGGATACTGCAGGTTTTCCTAGGCTCTCACAGTACTCGAAGACATGTTTCGTTATTGTTTTTACAAAAAACTTCACTGAAAAACTTCAATTTTAGGCACAAAACAGCTTTGTGAAGCCAGATTAAAAACTTAAGAAACAAAAATTAGTTTTTATGGACGTGAAACATTTTAAAGTGACATTCCAAGCCCTGAAGAGCGAAGTTTTCTGTGACACGTTTAAATTTGTGCGATATATCGTAGTACAGCTACCCGAGCAGTTTTCGTCAATTATGATGTAGACACTTGGAACTATCCAAAAAGCCAAGTTTGAATTCCTAAAACTGAATCCTCCGCTTGAAAATCATATTTTTCTTGCCTTTTTTTGCTTAAAAGCAGACCTCGTGACTTCTTTTTAAACAGACTACTCATTGTAAATGAGTAAAAACGTTTTTGCCAACGCTAGCCGCTACAGCAAAAGCTGACTTCTAAGACGGGCGTATATTTATAACAAATTCAAATTTCTACAATAAGTTAGAACATTATTACTGACAATTACAATTACAATTGCAACTACAAGTACACTTGCAATCACAGCTACAATTACAGTTACAATTACAGTTACAATTACAGTTACAATTACTTTCATAACATCCAATCGCAGGGCTTTGCAATGGAGTTATCCACTTTACAGCGCTAAACAACGACGACTGTCCCCGCCAAGGAGCAGGTGTTTGTTCGAAGCAAGGAAGCGTGGCCAATTTGTTCTAACAAAATTGTCTGAAATTTTATCGATTTTTGCCCAGTTACAGGGCTGCTAAAGTGGTCATACAACATAACGAAATCTGAAATTTGCAAGAGGACAAAACGCATTACAACTCAGAAACTACTGAACATCAACAGTGGTTCTTTCTGAGGATATTGAAACTATTGTAACACAGCGTCATGTTATAATGACTTAATAAGGCCTTTGAATAGTCAACTACCTGATTGAATTTAAACGGAATGCTGTCTATCAATTGAGAGGCAATGACCGTAAGCTTTACTCACGAAAACCTAACGCAGATTTTATGAAAACAACTTTCTCCTATGCTGTCAACAGTTTTGAACAGCTCTCCCCCAAAAGCTTTTAATAACTTTAAAGCATCTCAATTCTTCGGAGAGTTGACAACATCAATGTACTGTGTATATGCTGTTAAATATTTGGTAAATAATAATTTTCATAATAGATAATTTATAATTTTTGTTAAAACTGATCAGTTGATAAGTTTCACAACGTATTCGTAATTTTTATACGGTGTGATTGATACACGAACCATTGAAAACCACCTCTCTAGTTGGATAGCTACCGTGTCAAAATATTTTAAAGATTGAAGGTTAAAAATATAACTTTGAAATATACGGTTGCACAACAAACGGACAACAGAAAAGTACAATATTTATTTGAAATGATATAACGTTTTAAAATCTTTCATTGATGTTTTAAACAGTCTTAACTGGGTTAAATTAGCTCTTTCACAGGGCTTTCCGTCTAGAATCACAGTCTTGCACAATTACAATAGTTTTTCGCACGTGTAAAGTTATAGTGTAAAATATTTGTCAGCTGCGTATGTCAACAACTTCTCTCTGTGGCCTTCTTCTTCTTTCTAGCTGTACATGATTAATTAATCAACTAATTTCTTATTTTCCTAAATTGTGTTTTAAATTTGTTTACAATATTTTGGAAATGACAAATTATTTTGCACTTTGTTTTAAAATCAAAAGACTGGGACGATAAAAACATAGAGTTTTGTACAGAGAATTTTATTGTGCTATTTAACAGCATATTTCAACAGGGCTGTCAAAATATGTCATCGTACTTGAAAGGCAATGTTTAAGTGAATCTGATATTTTTCTACTCAAATTATAATAATATCTTTGAAAACCCTCTGGAGAAGTCTCATAACTCAGAAAATAGTACGCACTGCGTACTACATGTTGCATGACATCTGAATTGCTGATGCGTTAATTTAGTGCCTATATATCTTACCTATCTATGGAAATATACTAGAATCGCTGCCTTTTTAGCACCTACAGCTTTATTAACCAAGAGTACGGTCATAACATGGCATTAACAGCACTGATTTAGTCTGATATATGTTGGAGCATGATGATGAGCTGTGTCATGAATTGTAACAATAGCGTTTTGTTGGTGGCAAATGTACAGGGGATATTGTTGTAGAATTCCTTGCCACTTCAATTGGTACTGAACAGTTAATGCCGTTTTGACTTCGCTAAGTACAAGTTCAATTCACAAACATTTTAACACTGTACAGAGCAACAGAACTGGAATGACAGCAAACTATAACATAAGTTGACAATTGACCTAATGCAGTTGTTATCATTAATATTGCAGAATTTCACATTGCAAGACATTACCAATTTTATCAAACAGTTCACCGCCTGCAGCATATTCCAGAAATAAATACTGTCTGTCACCATCAATTCGGCTACCATAAAAACGAATGATGTGCACATCTTGTAACATTTTGTGAATACATATCTGAAACAATTTGTTAGCATAAACTTATTCGCAGTACAAGAACTTACTCTGCTCACACATTTTATTAAGTGAAAAGTTGTGTTTTTAGTAATGGTTTGGCAAAAAATTACCATAAAATATAGGTAACTCTTACTACTGTAACTTTGTTTTGTTACAGTAATTAGAGGTTGAATGTCTTTGATATTTCTGCAGCCACTATTCTACTGTTGTGAAACTAAGCAGACAGAATTTCGTATTCTTAAGCAAATATCTTGTACACTGATGTACAGTATAGTCGTGTATGCCTGGCAAACCTCTTTGCGAATGTCTTCAGGACATGCCACTTGCTTCAAGTTTATGATTTTTACAGCAATCGCTTCTTGTGTTGTTTGATTGATGGCTAACTTTACTCTGTTGGAAAATAAAGTTAAAGGTACATTGCCTAAGTCAAGATGCAATGTGCTTCAGTTCACCCTGTTTATTTGTTCTCTCTTTCTAGTGCTAAATTATTTTACTTGCCATGGAGGAAACCTCACATCTTAAAGGAAAACAAAACTCTCGGACAAGACATATTGTCAGCCCATTATTTTGCAATTGTTTTGTACTTCTTGTATTTATATTACTCTGTTAAAAAGACTGACTATACTCATCAAGATGAGATCCGTAAATTTGGCAAGCCAAAGAACAAGAAATAAAGTTCATGACTTTCAAGCTGCAAGGTACATCATAGATTTTACGCTGAAATTAAGACCACTCTATTTTTAAAGTATAAAAAGTCGCCTAGTAGCAACTTTTAGATTAATCTTCATAAAGTCTTCGCTAAGGAAGATTCGATCTTATAGCACCAACTCGATACAAACAAAACGAGCTAAAATCGATACTGGCAATAGGTTGTTCTAATCAGAGATTTACAATTGACTACATACTTTGAATGAATCAATGGTAGCTACTATTGAATTTCACTTACTCGCCAAATGCCCCTTCTCCAAGGGTCGCAACAAAGTTCCAGCCTTCAACAAACGCCTCCATACTGAAAATTTAAGACAAGCTGCGGCTAGGACAGCGAGATAACAGGAGCAGTCATGTATATTCCATGTAAATATTGCAGACAAAATCTTCCATCGCTTCGTGCAAACGACTTCGATTTATCGATTATATTGAGTTTCGCGCCAAATTTTCCGCTGGTGTTTCCAGGTATGTTTCCATTTCTGATGTCATTTTCAGGCTGCCACACACTGTGGCATTTAAAAGGAGCCTACGAGCTAGGCTAGACCACAGGCACACATTATATTTATATTTAAACAACAACTCAATTAAGTATTTAAGGCAATCTGACTGGTTGAAAACTGCGCACTAATATATTTAAATTGGGCACCCAGACGTCTACACGATCACAGAGATTTTACAAAGGATACTTTTAATTTTCCTTTCGTGCACCCGAGAACAAGCGCGAACAGAGAATGACAGAACATATACAAAACTGTGTGCTCTGCCCTCGCAGGTCCTCGCAGGCGAAACACCAGTCGAGGAAAATGGCCATAACATGCACCAAACATATCTTCGTGACGTGACTCAAGGGTGAAATTTGCCGGCCCAGTTCAACTTTCTCCGCGAGTACGCGGATCAAGAGCGCACAATCGGCCATTTTGCCCGTGCGGGCGGAGTGCACAGTTTTAAGCATGCTCTGCTGTTGACTGTACGCTCTTGATCTCGCATACATGTGGAGAAATTTGAATTACTTTTAACTTTTCTGGCGTGCACGCGAGACCAAGCACCGACAGACAACGACAGAGCATGTTCAAAACTGTGCGCTCCGCCCGTATATGGAATATAGCCTTAAACCATGCTCAAAATTGTGTGCTCCGCCCGCACGGGCGAAGCAACAGTGGCAATTGGCCTGTAATAAGTTCAATGGACACGTTGCTGCTTTTACTCTTCTGCCTGTTTTTGCAATTCATACAATCGCTCGTTTGACGACTATTCTTTTAACAGACTCCATTTTGTAACCAAGACCAGCTATCCCCTCTAAACAACATGCAAAATCAAAGCTTTTTGAAGTGTAAAATTTCTGTTTTCAAAGTAAAATCCCGCATGCAAGTACGTAGCAATAACTAAATTTTATAAAGGAAAGTTAGAAATCTATTCCTGGCCATGTAACCCAATTAGGTCACTAATGCATTGATAATATTATGCAAACGAACAGGGAAACCTGTACAGGCTTCACGTACGGGTCTTACGCCAGAGCTTGAATTTGTCCTTATCAGTACGTTGCCATTTTTTGACTGCCTTAACATTCCGACTCTTTATGAACACGTCCGTGAGGGCGTATATATGGCGCGAGTGTTCAAACTTTGCATCAGTTTTAGCTTGCGTTGACGTTTGTCGAAACAGCTTGTCCTGTTGGTTTTCCAGACGCGAATATATTTTTTTGCGTTTTCGTGTAGCGTCGACTTTTATTTTAAATATTTGTGCTGAATAATGAGTAAGCAAACTTTAAAAAATAAATAATAGTAATAATAATAATAATAATATTTTTTCGCACATAGCAATAAGCGAAAAGGAAGTAAATGAGGTTATCCCTTTCTAGTTTACCTCCCTAAAAAGTATTCAAAACTTAAGCATGACTTATATCTAATGATTATTTGATACAGGTTCGATTTTGTACTTACCATTGCATTGTTTCATCATTTCTAGCGGCAACGTTTCTAGTAGCTACAAGAAACAAACATTCCACTGACGGAAAACGTTTTCTTTCGGTGAATTTTACTGCAAGGGGATAAATGAAATTTTGCGGGAGAAAAATAACAAAAGTTTAGCGAAAAGATTTCGCCGTCGGCGACCAACTTTAGTCACATATTACCATTTAAATTTTAACAGAGTTTTGCATGCGTGCAATTTGTGGTTATTAGTCCGTGTAGCAAAGCACAGAACGCGTCACAAGTACGTGTCAATAAT
>JAODVQ020470702.1:0-17157 GCA_025400075.2 Phenganax stokvisi
GGAGAATATGATGCTCCTGCTCCCAAAAACAAGGCTAGTCATTAACATGCTCGCTACTCGTACGATTTTTATGCAGCCACCACTAAACTGATTTTACCACATCTCTAGTACGTATGTATAATATGGGTACCAGGCGTAACAAATTACACTTTTAACCACTACTATAAACTCTCTCCCTGCATTGTGACTGTGTGTGATGATGTATGTATGTATGTACAGGTGAAGACCCCAGTGCAAATCAGAGCCGATATGGTGAAGGCTGAGCTCAGCGACACCGAGGGTCTGGGCTTCAAGTTGGAGGAGAGGCAGAAAGACATCATGCAACTCAAAACAGCTCTGAAGATGAAGGTCATCACTCACAACACACCCACAATTTTATTGGCATTTAGCCACTTTTAAATACTGCTCTCTACTAGAACATAATAACATACATCTTGCATTGGAAGAAAAGAAAAAAAGTAAAGTAAGAGCAATAAGTTATGACAAGGATGGGATTCGAACCCACACGTGCAGAGCACAATGGATTAGCAGTCCATCGCCTTAACCACTCGGCCACCTTGTCCCACGTGTTGTGTACATAGTTCCAATGTTATGTAATACGTGGGTGCAGACAACTACATATAATGGGCTGACATACAAACTGATTCTGTATGCATATATAGTGTCCTTTCCTCAGAGGTTCCACAGTAGTGGTTTTGCACGCACAATGTCCTTCCTTCAGAGGTTCCACTGTTATAATCATTGGGGTGTTAGTGTGTGTGTGTTGTGTGTTCAGGCCGAGGAACTGAGCGAGGCGGGAGTGAAGGTACTGAGACTGGAGAAGAAAGTGGCTGGAGCCGAGGAGGAGTGTGCCCGCAAGGTTGCACTAGAGAGAGAGGAGACCAACAAGTTCAAAGAGGCTCTGGATCTCCAGGAGATGTGAGATATTTTCTCTCATACTGTACTCCCACCTCAGTTTTGTTATTCTTCAACATTTGAGAACCTCTCGTACCCACACCCTATATATATATTACAGTACCTTCCTTTTCTTTTGGTATCAGGGTATGTACAATGTATGTATGCACGCCTCAAAACTTAAACAGTTGGTTTATTGAGTTTATGTATATAACTATTGCGCATAGTAAAAGTCTTCCCCTCTTCTTTATATCCGTACTGCTTGTGTAACCTCTCCTCCTTTTCATGATGTACATAATGTAATATAAAGTGATCTGTGTGTGTAGGAAGTTCAACAAGACAATAGAGATATTACAAGGAGACATTGAAACTCTAGAAAATGAGAAATTGGCGGCCGAGAGGAAACTGGACCAGGAGTCCAAGAAAATTATCTTGAGTGACACCACCACCGGACATCGTCACCGCGGTTCTTCCTTTGGCCATGTTTTTGCCGGTTTGAGAGAAGCAAGGAGTGCTGCAGTTGCTGCAGATAGTGCCGTCAGTGGTGATGGTGTTGGTGGGGGTCACCATGGAGCTCGGCCGTCCGACGGTGGTGCTCCGTCACCTATCCTACTGGCCAGGGTACATACTCACATACGGTGTTTAACTTAAAATGAAGGGCTCTCCAAGCCTTTCTATAAATGACACTGCTTCTATACCCCTTACTACTGAGATAAGGACAGTCTCTCTACAAGGGACACGGCTTCTGCCCCTTGCCTATATATTGTGTATTATTTGACCTCCAAGACAGGGACAGATCCTGTCGGTACCAAAGTGTTCCTGGTTTGGAAGTTCTACTACTGTATTAGTGTTAGTGTATAAATGATTACTGTTGATTTTTCTTTCCAGGTCGATTCCCTGTCCAAGGCACTCAGTTTTTCACAGCAAGAAAATCTGACTCTCAAGACACAGATTGCCAAAGTATGTATGTATGTATGTGTGTGTGTATCGCTGAATGTCTATTACAATCTATTGTAGACTTTCCCTTCTCTCTCATATGTAACACATTCAGCAATTTCTACTATAACTTTATACAACATTTTGTACTTCTAGTGGCAGTGACTCTGTTTAGCCACGACTTAATACTCATTTTAACACATTTCTAGTCAGTTAGATTAGTTAGATTTGTGTTGGTAATAGCATGCTGAATACGGACTACTGTATGTACGGCAGGAAATTCAACCACCAACAATCTCAGTGATAGACTGCTGTGATCAGTTTAGAAATGTATTGACTGGTTTGTTTCTGTTTGTACAGGAGCAGATGAGAGGACTGACACCGCTAGTGGTACCCAAGAGACTACTTCACCAGAGAACCAAAACGGACAAAGGAGACGGAGAAGGAACAACGACAACAGGTGGTGAGCCAGTAAACCTGACGGACCAGGAGAAGACTGTCGCCAAGGATGCCACCACTCTTCTCCAGGTGAAATAATATAACCTTTTTGTACACAGTAGTCCACATTACATCATGTGTTATTGTACAGGAGCTGAACAACATGGCGTTCCCTAAAGTCGTAGACATCACAAAGAGAGGTACGTGTATATATGTATGTACTCGGAGTGATAGTAGTTAGCAGCAGGCCTCTAGTATTGCTAGTTTACTGAGTGAGCTATTGTACCTTAAGAGAGAAGTTTTCATCTTCTTGTGTATTATGTGTGTATGTGTGTTAATGTAGAGGGACCAGGTCCAAGAGAGACACTGGCTAACCAGCTAGCTTCTGTTCTTGAAATGAAACGACGCCAACAGAAGGTACATTATACACGTCTTATGCACCTTTCTATAATAGATAACTTGGAGCTATGTCTGTTATAGTGGAAGGGTTATGGAAATTTATATCTGTACATAGCAATGTCCACTAATGGTGTTGTGAGTTTTTCACCATACACTTGTGGTTTTCGTACAGATAGTGGAGGAAGGTCAACGACTGATGGCCAGTTATCATCCTGGGGGTGTGGTCACCACCCGAATCACTGGCTTTCCTTCTCCTCAGTTCCTCAAGGTGAAACATATCGCTCACTTTTCCCCTGTAATACATTTACACTTCCCCACTTCACTAAGACTTCATAAGTGCAACTTTTCGGTTTTTAGCATTCTGCATTAACTTCTTTTGCCTTGCCTACTTAGCATAATCCAGTAATGTACTAAATCTCTACCTCTCATGTAGCTAACTCAACACAGCATATGGTTTATTTATTTTTGTTTCTCTCTATGTAGGCATTGGGAGAGAGTACTTCTTCCTCTGTACCAACTGCACGGCTGAGACTGCCAGCAGCAGCAGCAGGAGGAGGAGGAGGAGGAGGAGGAGGACAGGTTCAATCACTGGTCATCAGTCCTGCCCAACTAGCTGCACTCCACACTGCAGTCATTGGCTAGCCAACAAACATTTAATTCTTCAGAACTCTAATAAACTCTATTCATGGATTGTAATATTATACATACATATCCAATAGCTGATGAAAAATGTTCAGGGAATAAAGGGAATAGGGAATACAATGGAAAAACTAATAGCATCCAACTATCTATAGTGACGTGCATTTTAGTTGTTTACAACATTGTGTGAAATTTTAAAACCCCTATATACAACATCCAAAGTTTTGTGGCTGTTTGCTGTCAATCAGTGGAGCTAGCTAGATAGGAGTAATGGAGGTATTATTATCAACTGTCTTGACCTGGAGTAGTGCAGGAGATGCTGGACGACTGGCTTGATCCCCGGCCCACCCGACTAGGATATCAGCCAGGTATGGGAGAGGAGTCCACTGGGAGAAATCTGCATTTGGCATCCCTTTACGATTCATTGGTGTGTCCAGAGTGATCCTGCAATATATCGTAAGATAAATACAGTGGAACCCACTTAATGGACATTCATCCATGGATAAATATCTCTATACATTTCAACTTAATATCTGTAACCCCTCCAAAATGGACGTCCTGCTATAACAGACAATATTAATTCCTTGCCCCAAGTTGTCCATTATGGAGAGGTTCCACTGATATACTGTAAGTAGCCCATTGTTTTGGAGTTATAACATTATTTTGGAAGGATCTTTAAAGAAGCACTCACGGCAGTATGGCAAGAATGCTGGTGTCATTGGGTAGTCCGCTGTCTGCAGCTCCGAGACTAGAGACCAGTTGGTGGACTGCTGCCTTGGCCAGTCCGTAGCCTATCATTCCTGGAGTTCCTGACAGAGCTGGCTGGGCACCAGTCAACAACAGTAGACCACCTCTGATGGAAAGACGCAGTGAGGAGAATCATACATACCAAGGGTTCCACTACCGGCTGCAAAATTATACACAATGGCTTCAAGTTTGCTACTTAGTTTTTAGCTACTTTTTACTAATATTCACCAGATTTACGTACATCAGGTCCCAAACCCTCAATATTGGAGAATAATTTCTCCAAGATAATCAAGGGAGATTTTATACTTACTCCTTGAGATGTTTGGAAGATATCTGAGCAGCTAGAACGGACGTCCAGACGCTCTGTTTCCACATCAGGTCACAATTCTTTACCAGATCTGCAATAGAGAGTCACCAATAGAAAACATGCCAAGTAAATGAAAACTTGAATTCAGCACTCTTTAGTGACATACAGTCTTGAGATACTACAGTTTAAGCATATCTATGGTTTAAGCTCAAAAAGCTATTGTACAGAATCTATAGTGTGTAGGTAGTATACAATATAAACTACGTACATTACCTGGTGAGGCTGCATTGCCTCCTGCCCAGCCTCCAGCCACGCACACTACTGCATCCAACTTCTCTTCTCCTACCACTGTCTGTACCTTACCTGCAACCTGCATGACAGGGTCACCAACCAATAGATAGTTAATTAGGTAGGGGTCACCCCCACCTCCTCTCCTTGTTTGGTCCAGCTCGTGGTCTCAGAGATGATTACATTGGAGTCAGCCTCCTCGTTGGCAAACAGATCAACTGACAGCACCCACTGCAAGAGAATAGAAGCCATGTAGATGATAGCACTGGTCTCCACCGCTAGAAAGTCAGTCATGCCAGTCACTGCTCTGACAAATCTAACCCAATTCTTTGCTTTGAATGAGGAGACAACAGTAGAACCAAGGGCTCCCTTGCCACCGTACACCAGCACACGAGCAGCAGCCATCGATCGCTTAGGTGAGAGAGAGACTCTGAGCTAGAGAAGCGAGGCCGGAGTTTATGGTTCAAAACGTGTGTTTTGTTAAAGTGCATGCGCCACAGAGACTCGTAGGCGTGGCTAGCTAAAAGTGAAAGTGAAGATGTTTCGGAAGCTTTTTTGTCATTGTTCGACCGTCCCCCGCTATTTCCGTGCAGCAAGTGGTTTGGCTGGAGTCCCTCTTACCGCTGAGCATTATAATGTGAAGAGAGGAGATTATGCGCAAGTAAGAGAGCACAAAATATTATTGACATAATATCATCATCATCGAAACATTAATTGTGATACAGCTAACAGAGTTGGACATTCAGGAGTTCCAGTCTATTCTCTCAGAGAATGAGGGAGGAGGAGGTGGAGATGGGAAAGTGGTGACAGACCCAGAGTCCATAGCACCCCACAATGAGGACTGGCTCCACAATCTTCGAGGACAGAGTCGACTAGTTCTGCGTCCTCGTTCCACACAGGAAGTAGCCCGGATCCTGGCCCACTGCAACAATAGGAGGTTCTATACATCCAATTTACTGCATGACTCTGTGTATGATATTTCTGTTATGTGTAGGCTTGCAGTTGTGCCTCAAGGAGGTAACACCGGATTGGTTGGTAAGTGCTTTACACACTATTTCCCTCCTATTGTACTACACTTACTTTCTCTTGTACATTGATTCATTAGGAGGGAGTGTCCCTGTATTTGATGAGGTAATTCTCTCAACTTCTCTCATGGACAGGGTTATCAGTTTGGATGAGACTTCAGGTACCCCTATATATCAGAACACCATAATGATAATATATTGCATGAGACACACTATGTTACTCTGCCCTTCTCTGTTCATATAGGAGTGTTGGTGTGTCAGTCGGGCTGTGTTCTAGAGTCACTATCAAACTATCTGCATGATAAGGGATTGATGATGCCTCTGGATCTTGGAGCTAAGGGAAGGTATGTGTCATTAACTGTGTTCTTTTAGCCACACCACTATTCAATCATATCATTTTCTTCTAATTATCTTCTACAATCACTCTGCTATACCATATAATTTGCAGCAATACTTTCCTGAAACACCATGCAACACCAGTTTTGAAGCTTGTAAAATGCTTTTTGCCTCAAAGTATTAAGTTATACCTATGCATGGTACTAGTATATACTTATTCCTCTACAGTTGTCAAATAGGTGGTAATGTATCAACCAATGCTGGAGGTGTGAGACTACTCCGCTATGGCTCACTCCATGGTAATGTACTGGGTCTGGAGGTAGTGCTGGCCGATGGAACTGTCCTGGACTCTCTCTCCACTCTCAGAAAAGACAACACCGGTTAGTTGAACCCTACTGGTACTCTGATTTCAATTTTTAGATACTATGTATGTACATAGCTTATGCACCATGTACATAGGTAGAGCACTCTGCCCAGAATACTGGGTTTAACAAGTTTTAGTTTTATCCATGGCACTTCTTTCCTTGGCAAGAATGTCCTGGATGACTTTTTGCATCTGTGATGTCCGCTTCCTCACATAATTATTCATGTAATATGTGGTATAGGTTATGATATGAAACAGCTGTTTATTGGCTCCGAGGGAACACTGGGAATTGTCACAGCCGTCTCCATCCTCACTCCTCCTCTACCAAACTCTATCAACGTGGCCTTCATGGGTTGCTCCGGGTTTGGCGAAGTCAGAGAGATATACGCTTCAGCCAAGACCATGCTGGGGGAAATACTATCAGGTTAGTGTGCTAGGTTGAAATACTATATATCAGGTTAGTAGTGTGATATGTGCCCGGTTACCACTGGTTTCTGATTATGAGTTTGGTGCTCTCTACAGCTGTAGAGTTTATGGATCGAGAGGTAATGGACGTTGTCCTCAAACAACTACCATTGCAGTATCCTCTCTCTTCTTCTCATCCTTTCTACGTTTTGGTCGAGACTTCTGGATCAAAGAACCAGCACGATAAAGAGGTTAACCAGCTAAATGTACTAATTATCATTCAAACTTGTGGTTCTAGAAACTCGATGGTTTTCTTGAGCATTTGATGTCCAAAGGACTTATTGATGATGGCACCGTTGCTCCTGATATTACCAAGGTAATTAACATTACTCCCCTGATTGATTAACTGTGTAGTTTATTGTTGTCACCAGCGGAAGGCTATTTGGGCGCTGAGAGAGATGGCCACTGAAGCACTTGTAAAAGAGGGTGTTGTATACAAAGTAAAGTCTTTTTAACTCTCCAAACCTAGCATAAGACATTACTCCATTACACACACACACTCTCTCTCTTCCACTTTTTCTCTCTCTGTTCTTATTACCGACTCGAGTCAGGAATGAGAGCAGAGAACAGAGTGAAAGAGTCTCTATCTATCCCTCTTTCTCTCTCTCTCTCTATAGTATGATATATCATTACCACTGAGTATAATGTATGATCTGGTGGAGGATGTCAGGGAAAGATGTGCTGACCTGGCACTGTGTACTGTCGGCTATGGTCACATTGGAGATAGTAGGTTACATACCTCTAAAAGAGAGCCTATACACAATATCCACTGCTATTATGATCTCTTGGCTTATATATGTAGTAGTGCTACTGTTAGAGAGAGCTTAGAATTGTAAATGTGATGAAGCTTGGCAAGGCAAATGCAAATTTCAAAAACATCTATTTTTCGCTTTCATGATTGTCAGCACCGAGTGATTTAGCTAAAACACTTGAGTTCACTTCATTGTTCTGTGCAGGTAATCTCCACGTGAATGTGATTGGTGACCATCATTCCAATGAGTTAAGAAATTGCATCGAACCTTTCATCTATGACAAGACTGGTAAGGTGCACACCTGCGATAGTGACTAAAGATTGAAGCTAACATTTTATAATACTGAAAAAGATGTCATAAACTGCTTTTGCATTGCTCTTAATAATAATTATATTGAGTAAAGCACATCACTGTATGTATTGCACTATATTCAAATGTGAACCATGTGTTTTTTATAATCCTTGGTGGCATGGTTGATAGATGACATATTTTTGTTTTGCAGCCCAACAAGGAGGTAGTGTGTCTGCAGAGCATGGTCTAGGATTCATGAAATCCAAATACATCTACCACTCCAAGTCACGAGAGACGATCGAGTGGATGAAGAAACTGAAGCACATGTTTGACCCTAATGTGAGCCATCCATTCCAAGTTCCCTCTCCTCTCACCCAGTTAATGCTAAAAACACTTTCAAAAAGTGATGAAGGCACCCTTTCTAGAGAGACACTAATTATAGTACTGTCTCTGTAGCTCTCCATGTTTAGTGTCCCTGAAAGAACCTCTGATGAGAGGACATTAGAGTCACCCCAAGAGTGTACTGTCCTCTCTTTGGAGTACGTATCTTTAATATAAGATTTTAATTTTTTTGCATTTTAGGGAATTTTAAATCCTTACAAGACCTTGCCTTCAAGTTAATTATCCAGTGATGATGCCATGCAGGTCATTGTGTGTGCGTGTCTATGTTTTATAACTGGAAAATTTCAAATAATATCAGATATGTGACGCGTGTTTGTGGATGTGAGTTCTGTGAGTTTGTATATTATTGTGTGATAGAGAAAAAGAGAAAAAGAGAGAAAAGAAGAATGCATGTGTAGGTTTTGTGGTAGTAAGAGTTGGGTGTGGGCTACCATTTTGAAGTCGACACATTCTTTGCCATCCAGTCCATTCCTTCCTGCACAGTAGTTATTGGAGAGAAGAGAGAAAGAGTTCAATGGAATGTGTGTGAGGGAGAAAACCTCTGTAATTAACCTGAATTCCCTCTCCCCTGATAGCAGAGCAGGGTTGGATCTGCCACCGACGGTCGGTCAGTGATGTCAACTGAAACCTCTCTGCAATCTGAGGAGAATGCGTCCACATAATAGCTAGCAGAAAAATTTACTACATAGGACCAAATCTTATGCAGTAATTGCATAAATACAAGCTTAAAAGTATGCTTGTCTACATAGCAAAAGTGAAATTAACAAGAGTAAAAGTACAAGATAAGGTTCCATATATGTACTCTCTTGCACTCACCTCATCTGGAGGCATGGCTAGGTCCAAGTCCTGCTTGTTAGCATACACCAGCAGAGGAACTCCAGCCAGCATCCTTTCGTGTAGCAGCTCACTCAACTCCTATATATGAATTTTTGCAGACATTTTATGTTGCACTTATATACATACCTCGCCTGTTTCATCCATTCGTATGATATCTGCACTGTCCATAACAAATATCTAATTACACACATACATAGTGACAACACATCATAGAGTCAATGATTCATTACCAGAACATCTGTTCCTTCGAAATAGTGCTTCCAGTATGGACGTATGGTCTTTTGACCTGCACCAGTTCAGTTTTAATTTTGTGTATATACATATTTATGGAAGGTTTTTATGAGATATAGACTGACCTCCAATATCCCATATATTCAGTTTGAATCCTTGCGAATGGACACTCTTCACGTTGAATCCCTGCGGTTGTTACGTTCGCGTAACGTTATACAGACCCATTTCATAGCGATCTTTCGAACCAACCTGTGTGGGCGTTGTGTTTGATATTTCGTCCTGCTCCGAAGCTAGGACGCGCAGAACAGTGGTCTTGCCTGCATTGTCCAGCCCCAGGATCAAGATGCGAAGCTCGCGACTAGGCTGCTTTCGCAGTTTACGGATCAGCGAGAGAAGACCCTAGGCAGTAACAAGGTGATAGTAACGCATAATAGTAAACAAGTTACAAAACCAGATCCGCCCCTCTTTTTGTAGACCTACCATATCCGCTGCTTTCTTCCTTGTGTTCCCAGCGTAGTATTTCTGTTCTGATCTTTTATATCTTCTATCCTTCCTTATAGCAGCTTTGCTTTAGTCGCATCGAGCGATTCCAGGGCAGCTGCTGTCGCTGAACCGCTTGAAGAACCAAGACCGCAGATTATGGGCGCTTATTAATAGCGCGTTTTCAGAGTGTGGCCGTATTGATTCATTCAATAGTGCAGTCCCCACGTGTCGTTTGATGGAAGGGGAAAGTAAGATGCAGACCAGTGCGGTTACACTATTAGCTTGCTCTCCGGTATTGATGGAGGGTAAATGTGATGATGAGCTGATGGGACTGAAAGATATTCAGAGAAATGAACCAATAGAGGAGGTGGGAGCTAAAACCAGTGATACACTGATAAGGGAGCGAAATTCAATAGACCGTGGTGGTGCTCCGACAGAACAATTGACCGATGCCCCGACAGAGCAACTGAGTGATTCCCCGACAGATCATCTGTGTGGTATGACAGCAGGTGAACTGCATGGTGAACCAACCGAGGAGCCAAGTGATACTTTTTCGGTGGCCTCAATGGAGGAGCCAAGTCGTGCCATGAGTGATGCCCCAACAGAGAAACTACCAATAGTGAAGTTTTATGATGCCCTGTCATGTGCCCTGATGGAGGAGCTAGAGAGTGAGAAATTGAGTGATTCAATGAGAGAGGGGCAAAGTGTTGGACCACAGCACCAAGGCAATGCACCCGATGCAGTTAAAATTGTCTATCATCGACAAAATGCAGTTGATAGTACTTTTTTCAATATCGAAAGTGAAGACCTCAAGGAGCTACATCTAGAACTTCTACTTTCACCATCGGATGTAGATTGTCGTAGTTCTGTGAATATCGTGCCATCCATACCACCACTTGCAGCAGGTAGTGCAGGGTACCCTTGCACTGCACTGGTTCTACAACAGAGTGTCCATTCTAAATGGACCTCCCCATGTCTCTGTGAAAGGCACTGAATTGTGGTGGGAGGTAAACCTCCAACAACACTTTAGGAAGTTAGACTAGTTCTGCTCATGCGCATTATGCCTTGATATTTTCTATTTAGCGCACACTCTCGTGGGCGCGAATGGTAAAATTAGAGGGAGAGAACAAATCAATTCTTCCTCCGATCTGGGCAAGAGGCGGCGGTTGAACAATGCCCGAAGTAACAATTCTTAGATCAGATACCACATCTGTGGTCGTGGATGTGGATATAGAGAAGGAAACGGTGAGCCGTCTGAAGGCCAGATTACTGGAGAGGTATGGTGTACCAAAGGACCTCCAGCAGCTGAGCTTCGGCGGCGAGCGACTAGACGACTCGAGGACTCTCTCTTCTTACGGTATCGAGGAGGGTTCTGTCGTCCATTTCAGAGAATCGCCCCTCGATGTCCCGGTCACCGTCACTTCGACCAACGGCGACCCGCTCACGTTTCGAATGAGCCCCGATGAGACTGTTCTTGACGTGAAGAAAGTGCTAGAGGAAGAGCTGGGCATCGCTGTGGAGCAGATCCAACTAAATAGCCAGCGACTAGAAATCCCCGATGACCAGCCTCTGTTTCAGAATCCCTCCTATAGCCACCGCGGCGGCGTCTCCTTCCAGATGGACGTGCGGATCAGGGTGAGGCTTCGTTCGCCCGAGGGTCGCCTCACGGGGCCCGTGGAGGTTAGCATCGAGAACCATATATCCGCCCTCCAGAACCTGGCTCACGTTCACAGCCGTATTCCGCCCCATCTTCAGTGCCTCCGCTATGACGGACGCCACATAGATAACTTTCATCGCCTCGGATATTACAGTATTCCTAACGGAGCGACAATCGATATAGAACTGCGAGACTACGAGCTGATGGTCTTCTTGAAGACCCTCACAGGACAGACGATAACTGTGAAGGTCACGCCACGAGACACAGTCGGAGATGTGAAGCAGAAGATATTTGAACAGGAGGGTATCCCTGTCGACAGGCAGCGGATGATATTCATTGGTGAACAGCTGAACGACAATGATCGACTGCTGGATCATCGAATTGAGCACGAATCGGCTGTTCATCTAGTTTTTCGCTCTGGCCAAGGTTTCCAAGTCTTTGTCCGATCACGCAACAACAGAACCATGGTGTTTGAGTGCCAACCAACCACCACTATAGAGAGGGTAAAAGAGCGTGTCCGAGAGCGTGAAGGAATTCACGTAGATATCCAGCAACTCACATTTGAGGGGAGGATCTTGGAGAATCAGTCAACTGTACAGGAGTGTGGCTTGAAGCACAACTCCACAATTGAGTTGAGCCTCCACCAGGGCCGCAACACACAGATATTTGTCTCTCTCCCGGAGAACGAGGTGCTCCCACTGTGGGTCAATGTCGAACACACCATTGGCCAGCTCAAACAACAGATAGCCGAGCGCAAAAACATCCCTGTGAACTTCCAGGATATTTTCTTTGCCCGTGTCAAACTAGATGACGAACGTACTCTTCAGTCATACGTCATTGAAGAGAATCACATGCTTCACTTGCACATCATCACTCCACTCGTTTACGACCTGACCATAGAGATTCGCTCAGGTCGAACCTTTCACCTCCGCGAGGCCTCCAACAAGACTGTTGCTGGCCTAAAGCAGGTCATATTCCAGAGAGAGGGCGTGGCTACTGAGCACCAGGTCCTATTTTACAAGGGCAAAGAACTAGACCACGGGCACCGGAAGTTGATAGACTGTGGTATTCAGAGCGGGGACACTATAGTCTTAGATATTGTCAAACCAATCACTGAGACAGTGACAAACAACACGTCTTCAATTCCCAGGCGCGTTGTAAACCATCATGGTAATGATAGACCCAGGGGTCTCCTACTCTTTGTCAAGACCCTCACAGGGAAGACCATCACATTGACTGTGACTGTCTCAGATACAGTGGGCGACCTGAAGAGAAAGATCCAGGAGAAAGAGAACATACCCACAGCCCAGCAGTGTCTCATTGCGGCTGGGAAACCTCTGGCTGATACAGACGACATACACACCATTGGTGTTCAAAACCACTCTGTGCTCCACCTGGTTCTGCGGGTTCCATCTCGCTCTCCTCTCTCCCTCATGGTGCAGACTCCGACTGGCCAGAGTCTCACTCTCAACTCCAACATAGCTGACACCGTCAACCAGATAAAGGAGATGATAGAGACAGAGAATGGAATAGCTGCTGACAAGCAGGTCCTCCTGTATGATGGTACAATACTGCAGGGAGAGAGGACACTCGGCAGTTACAGCATTCCAGATGGCACTCAGCTGCAACTCCAGATGTCCGAATCGGAATGAAAAACAAACCATATACGTACTTTCAACGTGCATCAGCCTCAGAGATTTTCAGATCCTGTTTGTTTGCCCCCAATTTTTTGTTTGTCGATGTGACGTATTTTCATGTGTTATGCGCATGCGTATTAATTTATGACGTTCGCGTTCTCCTGTTGCCAAGGTTACACGCGCGCTCTTCACGTTCCGTCCTTTCTTCATCACTGCCATGCCAGCACAGGTCCATGAATACTTCTCTACTGATTTTACTCCTATCTTTACTCGTTATACAAAGGACTCAAGGTAAGAAAATAATGCCTGAACTTCAATATTGATACAATACTTGTCATACTATGAAGGACTGACTGCACCATACAATGTGAAGGCAAAGATTGAAGAAGATACGTTAAAAGTGACCTGGGAGCATGAAAACTCTGATGATTCCTTCAAGGGTTACTATGTTATACTGGAAGACATTGGATCGGATTACAAGGAGAGTCCTGTTTATGTACATTCGGGCCCGGATGACCGTTGTGCCAAGATAATAGGACTGCGGCCTAAAACAAAGTATTCTGTTACAGTAAGCCCATTTTTAATACTAAGAGATTGCACATTTTAAGCGATATTTCCAGGTGTCTGCCCACTCATCCAGTACTCATAAAAACAGTGCTTCAATTAAAGTTAACACTGCCCGACTGGGTAAAACTGGATCTCAAAACTTGTATGAAATATATCCAGTTTACTTGAATACCTGCAGAATTACTGCATGCAGATGGTCTGACAGCAAAAGATGTTACAAATGTCACTGCAACATTAGAGTGGACCCACACGGCAAAGAATAATATTCACCACATTAAATTCAAGGTATGATCAGTGGAAGATATAAATGCTCATGTGTGTGTTAGTTCTCTCACTATGTTTCCAGCTGGTTTGTAAAGGGGTACAGACCTTCACTAGAAATGGGCAGATGATGGAAGAGCGATCTACTCTAGAGCATGAGAGCTGGTCCACATCAAGAGGGAGGGAGAGTTTCGTGGCCAAAGGATTGCAACCCAACAGTCACTACACCTGCCGACTTCTATCCCGGACAAGAAAGACTCAGAGTGACCCGGGGAGCTCACCACAGGCCATTTTTCACACCAAACCAGGAAGTAAGTTGCAACTCTTCTTAAGACCTTCTAACTACTCTTTTCTAAGGACCGTCACGTCCACCAAAGCCCAGAATATCACAAAAGGTGGCTGGAAAACATACCAGTCAGTTTTCCATTGAGCTCTACCCAGCTGATGATCAGTTTGGAAAGATTGGGTTAAGCCAAGATCTTTAAAACATCATCCATAGTTTCATGATATATTTATACATCATACAGACTCTACAAGGTGATAGCTGTTCCAGTGTCCAGAGCTGGAGGACAACCAAGAACCATTCCCTATAGATCAGTGGTTCCTCTCAATCGCCTCCTCAAACTCACTCTCTCGCGAAAACTGGCACAAAAGGTTTCTGAGCGTGTCCCGTTCTTTGTGGGAGAATACGAATCCGAGCAGCTACCGCCCACTCTGGAAATCACTAAAAAGTGGGCCAAAAAACCGTTCAAGATGGACACCTACTACTCATTTGTGGTGGTAGCATTTGCCAAGGTCTGTGCAGATTACATCTGGAGTGTCCGTGTATTTTATATATTTCATTGCAGGGCTCTGATAAAACTCTCTATACCATCAGTGAACCTGCATATCCTCCTGTTTTAATCGGTATACAATACAGAGATGCCACCCACATCCCCTGCACACATACTGTAATATGCACACACACCCATGCACAGTGTGCTCAGATTATGGTATTAAATGTGTCTGTGGCAGGCCATGATGAGGTACAAGAGGCAATAATGCACAAGAAGCAAGTGACACAGAGGTTTGGGAACATCATACTGATGACCATGATGACCATCATAGCCATATTTGCCATTGCATTCCTCCTCATCTTTGTCACCAAGTACTATCAGAGCAGCAAACGAAATGCTTACTAGTAAGCTCAATATATACAATCTCTAGAAGTTCATTTTGCAAAAAAATACAGTTTTGCAGTGGCTGAAGATAGCAGCAGTGATGAGGAAACAGTGTACATTAAAAAGCCCCCTCCAAAAGTATGCATCACTAAAGATTTTATTGTTATACATAGCTTCCATACACAGAGGACATATCGCTACTATAAAACGCCGACTCCTGTGCCTCCACGGCCAGAGGGTAGCTCTAAAGCTGAATGGGCAGTAAAAAATGTGCACCATAATCCAGGTTAGGTGCAACCATCATCATACTATTAATATTAGATGTATGATAATATATGTGTATAGTGTTTGAGGATACAGTGTACCGGAGTCCGGACACCCTGCAAGAGATGGAGACAACACTGGACACTCTGTCTGACTATCGTTCCAAACAGAGCTCCTCAAAGAGCAGGAGACAACAGCTAATGGATGATCTGACTGAGGAAGAGGAAATACTTGAGTTAGCTCCGGTCTCACCTCAGAATGTGCCTGATGTCAGAATACAGACATCATTCCCTCCTCCTCCTTCCCCTTCTCTGTCCTATTCTCCTCTTCCTCCTCCTTCTCCTCCCCTCTCCTCCACTCCTGCTCGACACAGCAGGGAGGAAGAACCTCTCCCTCCATCCAGGCTCTCTGGGAAAACTCCCACACCCAATCTCTCGGTGGCTGACTCAGCTGGCAACGCACCTCCTCCCCCTCCACCACCTCTGTTATCCCTCAATTCTCCTTCCCAACGTTCCTCAAGCAAGGAACCTAAGAGCCCGACACCCCAAGGTGAGTACACCTACCGCTCGCATGTCCATAGGCCTGGCACAGGGGAGAAGCACCCCATCCCACAGAAACCACACCCACACGACTTCACCTCGTCCAAACTCCCCCCATATTACTATACCACGCTGAACGTGGCTCCGGGCACCAGTCTGGAGGAGTACAACGTTGCTGCACATGCTGTGCCCTTCTCCTCTACTGTCAGCAAACTTCGCAGACAGCAACGCTTGTCCTCACTGCACTCACCGCACCAGACAATAAGACATAACATGCACCCTAGGTAGCAGCATTAGGATCACCACACACAATTCATATTTTTCACACATACTATATATATATACTCACAAATAATGAAAATGGTTCTTCAGGTTTTAGTAGTGTTACAAAGGACAGGGAGAGGAGTAGATCGTCCAGCAGGAGCCGAGAGAGGAGTGGATCAACTAGTAGAAGCAGGGAGAGAAGCAAATCAATTGGCAGGACCAAAGAGAGAAGTGGGTCTGTTAACAGGAGTAGAGAAAAAAGTGAGTCAATTAGCAAGAGAAGTGAAACTCCGATCGTGAGCCAAGAGAGGCACGAATTGTCCAGCAAGAGAACTGAATCACCTAGCAATACCAAAGAAAAAAGTGAACTATCTAGCAAGATCATAGAAGGAAGCAAATTGCCTGGCACAACCAAAGTGGGTAGTGGGCTGGAATCAATAAAACAGAGAAGTGGATCAACTAGCAAGAGAAGCAAATCACCTACCAAGACCAAAGAAAAAGGTGGGTTAGCTGAGACGAGAGAAAGGAGTGAGTCACTGAGCAAAACCAAGGAAAGAAGTGGGTCATCTAGCAGGAAAACTCAGTCTAGTAGCAGAAAGAAAGACATTAAATAGATTGCTCTATAAAGTAACATTGTTTTGTCATTCAATACCCTCCATGTCCTTACAAGTAATAGTTATAATATTGTACGTATGTGTACACACCAATTGTTACTTCAATATAACATTTTGGCTGAAATTATACTGGTCATGACTCATGATTGTGTTAAAATTGTGCAAAAGGGTGACTATTATGAAACTTTAATAGTTTCTGAATGAGCTGACAGTCTGTAAGCAGGTTCTGGCCTTCTCAATTCTCCCCATACTAGTACCAGATGTGCTCTGTGATCCTCTCAATGCTGCTGCATACATTGCCTTGTAGATGGTCGGCTTTGAATGGTCACTGTGACACGTAAAAACTTCATAAATCACAAC
>JAODVQ020470702.1:17257-28668 GCA_025400075.2 Phenganax stokvisi
AGATGGTCGGCTTTGAATGGTCACTGTGACACGTAAAAACTTCATAAATCACAACGAATTTTCTTTTCATGAATACTTTCCTCTTTTAAAACTCCCACTATAACATGATACCTTTTCTTCATGTTAGATGCCAGAAGTTGTTTCAGTACTCCTTGTAGTCTAGTGAGGAGTAAGGTGACCAGACAACCCTCCTCTTCATCTTCCCTCACCTCCTCCTTCCCTTTACCCTCTTCTTTCTCCTCCTGTGTGTCCTCATCACTGTCTATGGGTTTGTAATAGAGTAGGACTTTCTCACTCTGCAACAGAGAGGACAAGGCTGCCTCCAGCAACTTTGTATGGAGCCTTGCTCCTAGAGATACAGAGAAAGAGAGAAGCACGTTGTAAGTCAGGCCGTCTGAAACTTTGTTTTATACCTTGTGTCTGAGCCTGTAGTTCAAACAGACTGGATTTATCCAGCAGTACGCGGAGGATCTCCTTTGCATGATACTCTGGCTATGGAAATAGAACATTAATACGCACAGTTATTGAACTGGTCGGTGTTTTAATTCGTCTAAATAGTATATACCAGATAGTATTGGTAGGCCTTGGTGTAGTGTTTTTCTGACTGAGTCCGCGAGTGTTTCTGTTTTTGAGCCGATGATGACTAAAAATAATAATAATAATATGATAGTGAAAGAGATGAGAGAGTAAATGAATTGGTCAATAATTTCTAAGATGGCTTGCAACGCTCCCAATAGACATTGCATTTACTGGATTGCTTGTTGTGCACTTCCCTTATTTGTTGTTTCTACACTAAATATGTAATTCATTCACCTAGTTTTATTATTATTAAGACTATTTTAAGTAGTCTGGGAATACTTACTGACTGAGAGAAAGCAGTGTTCTTGTAGAGAGAGGCCAGTCTGTAGTGAGCATCACCAGCTAGTTGGTGAACCACAGAGAACCTGTGTTAATACCATCATAACACCATCAATGTATAACAGCAGGAGCTAGAGAACCTGGCCGAATGAGTGTCAATGATAGACAGTTGGGGCTCAATACAACGAAGAGAGTTCATGAGTGAATCTATCACCTTCCTCTCCACCTGTTCACAGGAAAACATATTAATATCTCTCCTCTCTCCTTCCCTCCTCTCTTTCCCTATCTCTCGATTGAAGGATCACAGGTGAAAAAGGATACTTCATCTTTCTCTTTTGTCTCTCTAAGAGGAGCTAAGTTTTGACAGTTTCCTGCCTGACAGTTTCCTCCTATCTCGTTCTCCCCCCTTTATCTCTCTCCCAATAGTATATACCTCGGAGGAGGTGAGTTTAGAGAGCGGAGGTCTGTCCAGTAGGTGTTGTGCCAGAGTGTTGTACATCACTCCCATATCACACATGAGACTGCCCCAGAACTCTGGATCAGCCTTTTGACTCCTTAACAACTGTTTAATACCACAACACCACATATGTAATAGAATTTTTAAGCACACTTGGAATTACACAGAGAAAATCCTTCCTATATAGAAACTAATACCAAAGTTCGACACAGTTTTTATCAAAGTGGAATTAGACCTACAGGCTTGCTTTAAATCACTTAAGTATGTATATCTTTACCTGTTGAGCAGTTGTATAATACTCCAGAGACTTCTCGTAGTAGGCTCTCTCTTCCGAGGTGAACTCTGACCCCCAGGTCGTGGCCAGCCGGGAGTGAACGGACGCACATGCTCTCATGAGGCAGCCGAGATTAGCGTAGGTGGTGGCACGGTTTACCGTCATAGCCGTACTATCGAGAGTGATGGTGGAGTTAAAGAGATCAAGACCACGATTCAGACAAGAATGACTGCATTTCCATAATTTCTCCACTTTCTCCCTCTCTATAATATTATAGGAAATTAGACTGACCTTTAGACTGACCTTATGTAAATTCTTAGCATGCAATGTGAAATCTTTGTATTGGCTTGTGTGACTACATATATGTAGCTAAGTATACAATACACAATATATACTGGCTGCACTAGCCATATGTAGCAGTTCTCATTGCATTAATATTGTATATCAACACCCTCAAAGGTACATATGTAGTTGAAACCAACAACCACTCCTTGCTAAAAACACTGATGGCATAAAGCAATACTACTGTGCACGCCTACAAGTATAGTGTACGAATAAAACCTTTAGCATAGTCAAAGGATGAGGAAGTGACCATGTAGTAGGTCCCCAGTTCATTCCAGGCTGTCCCGAAATGAGTTTTAAGCGTGTCCACAACACTTTTAGATTGGCTCATGGCGGCGGAGGAGGAGGACAGGCATAGAGCCTTCTCATAACAGTCAATACTACAATATATAGTACATTGTTAGAATGAGTTAGTTTGTAAACTGGAGTCTGTTCTCACCTTCTCCATAAGGCATTTTCTCTACTGGAATGAATTGTTAGGCATGCCTCCTCCTTACTCCCTGTGTTATATACAATGCCAGTAAACAGCTTTGTGATTAATTCATACATATGTACATTATCGTATATATGTGTACCTGGTTCGGGTGGGTGGAGTCTGATTGCCATGGCAACAATGGGACCATCCTCCGGATTCTCCAATCCAAAGTCTTCGAAATCAGCCAGTGATGATTTCTTGATAATAACACAGGACATGGAAGAAGAGAAAGGGGGAGAAAGTATAAGAGGAGGGAAGGAGAAGGAAAAGAAGGAGGAAGACAACAGAGGAAGATGACTAACCTTGGAAAGGAGACAGTGAAGGTCTCCACACTGTTGCCAGCTCAGCAGGTGGTCAAGCAGTTCTTCTCTCAAACCAAGACTCTGGCTCCCATCTGCAATAATAACCTGAATTAACCAACACACACTCATACAACCTACTACTGTACTAAACAAAACACTATAACTACTGTACTAGGCAAAACACTATATTAATAACTACACAACTCCATTATATAGTGAAACATCTGACACACTACAATTGTGTTCCTTGTAGAGAGGTTTTCCCTATCTAGGAGTGTCCCTACTCTGAGGTTCCACTGTATGTATGTCTACTCACGGAAACAGAGTATAGAGTAGCGAGCGTAGCGCAGGGCTCGACCTAACTTCCCCGTCTGACTACAAGAGCTGGCCAGAGATAGATACGCTGAACCTGCCTTCTGGAGCAGGTGTCCCCCACAGGTACAAGCCAGAGGAGGAGATGGAGGAGGAGGAGGGGGAACAAACAGTGATTCTCCCAGCATATCAATACCCTGTGATCAAGTGATGCAGTTAAATGTGGCAAAGTTACATGTATATTCGCTCTATAGTACGTTGTATAAGATGAATTCTATTTGCATGTTAGCAGGCATTACTATTGAGCCCTGATATATTTACCGTATAACTAAAAACGCTCATAACAAAATATCAATTTTGTGGATTTCAGAAAACTGTGGAAAAGGTTTTTTGAACAACTTAACTGTGCCTGCTTAAGCACACCATGCCCCAATTCGCGAAACTGTTTTTGCAAAGAGCATTTGCGAAAGTTTTTTATTGCAAAATTTTTAGATTTATAGGATAGTAACTTTTCTCAACATGAAATTTTGAGGTATATAAATTATAGTGCTTAAATACATATGTCATGTATACACACACAAGCTGACCTTAGCAATGGATTGTAGGGCGAGTCTGGCTCGAATTGTGGAATCAGGGAGGACGAGAGGAGGCAATGGATGAGAAGGATCACTGGGTAAGCTGTCCTCTGGTCTCCCTCGCAGTGAACTGACTGACAGAGACTGACAGATACGCACACACCACAAGAAAATGGTAAATAGTAAGAATATACAGCAAGAAGGTAGAGTGACTATTATTTCAATGGTATTTGATTTCACATATTTCATTAAAACCGTTTCAATTTAAGACCGCTTGTGAAATTTCCACAAAAATTGAGCCAAAAAATTTAAACACTATATCTACTACGGTATTGTTGTACCTTGGAATGGAGTGAGGCGATGCTGAGTCTTTCTTTGTCGTCTACTTCTCCTACCACATCACCATTCTCACTAGTCATAGATAACTTCCTGTCACGTGATCTACCCCGTAGGTCAGGTGACGGAGAGGAAGTGGGAGGTGGTGGGGAGCAGTTGAGATAGAGGTCTGCTAGCAGGTAACAGGCAGAGGAACTCACCTATCAAGAAAGGAAGTTAATGAGAAGATACATTCATGAAGAGGGAGAGAAGATAGAGGGAAAAGGAGAGTGTTCTACATAATATGATAAGATTCTATAAGGTGCAGTATATCTGTAATGGTATCACAATTGCCATTGGACTAGAATTTGAGCTCTGTGAAAGAGCTTATGCACTACTATAAATACTACTTCACTGCACTAAAGTTTGAGCTCTGTTAAAGTAGTAGCACAGGTTACATGATCCCAAGAGTTGGGCATGAGAACAGAGACAGAGAGAACAAGAGAGATTACAGACAAGCTAGAGAAATAGTAGTAAGCTCACATTAACATCATCAATGTGGTGACTGTTGTTGAGTAGTTTGATACTATTTTCAAGCAAAAGTTTAGCCATGTTTAGTTCCTCTCCGCTCACAGAGGTAGATCGACGACCACTGCTGCCAGGTGAGCTCAACATATTCTTTGCCACTCTGCAACAATCATAGTGTATATCACACTTTATCATTGTCTCCTATCATTGTATAATAATTATAGTGCTATGTGAAAATAAACTAGTATAGTGCTATATGTACCTATAGAATAGAACGGCTACTGATCTGGCAAAAGGGTTTTGCAACTTTCCAGCTTCTTCCTCTCCTTCTCCTTTTCCTCCTCCATTCTGTAAGACATTGCCCCAGTTAATGTCACAATTACAGAGACCACTCTATCTGAATGTATTGTACAGGTTTACGCCCCATTAACAGGAGTTGGGTGAACCCAGGTTGGATTTGGGATGTTCTGTTCAAATGTGTGATGAAACTGGATTGAACCTGGTTCAGACCCCGCGTATCCTGGGTTTGACCCACTTTACACACAACTTTCCTATTATGCTTACCAAGGGTCAATGTGAAGAAAATATCATTGAACCTGGGTTTAAGGGGTTGGGATGTGAAGAGGGTAATTTTGATACCTGGGAGGAGGTCGAGGTGGTTGTCTCCATCAGAGAAGAGATGTCGTAGAGTTTAACCACCTCCTCTCCTCGTTGACGGAACAACCAGTAGGTGTGGCCTTCCTGTGTGCAATTTGCCTTGAGGAATGCCAGAATGTTCTGTGCCACCTCCAAAACCTCCTATTATGCATTATAATAGTAATATACAGATTCGAATAGCATGTAATGGCGTGCCACTTGGTCTATAATAAAGCAATGAAATGTGTGTCGTCTACCTTGGGAGAAAATTGTGAGTTTTCAAGATTTGGAATGTCCTCCGTTTTTACCACTTCATATCTCTATGAGCACAACAATAACACATATTTGCCGTATATAAAACTTTCGAATGGTTACTGTATTGCCAGACCTGTACAATGCCGTCCAGATGGAAGCACATGGCCAGCTCGGGAACGTTACACATGAGATTGTCCAACCAGTAGTCTAGTCCAGTGAGAACTGTGATTGGCCTCTTCATATCCCTGTTAAAGACGCACACATAAGTAGTATGTATAGTGAAGGGTAGCGGGTTTATTCTAACTGAGAGCTCAGAATTTTGTTTAGCAATGTGATAAGTTCTGAAATCATCGCAAAAATTTCTTGTCACACAAATTTTATGCTACATATAATATTATACTTATGCAGTAAAAGTTGTATTACAAAGACGTAGTGGTGCCTCTTTAGGTACTGGTGCAGATAGAACACTGATTAAATACTGTATGTGTACAATGTTGTCAGTTACTGGTTTTTCTATAACAGTTTTACCTTAGACGCAGGCTAATGGCGGGATGGCTGTCGTGACCAAATATTGGGAGATCACTGCCCAGGAGCATCCTTATGTCTGAAATATCCCACTGCACGTCATGATAAAACTTTCGACTCTAAAAACAGAACCCCGTTAAATAAAAAGATATGGAACGAAAGAAATGTTTACTGGTAGAGGAGGAGTGAAAGGAAACCCAGTGTCAGTGTCTGCATTTTCTTCCTCGTCAACCGCTCCTTCAATTTCTACACCTTTTCCTTCAATCTCTCCTTTAGCATCAGCTTTCTTCTCTCTCAGGCTGGCTCTACTGTCTCTCTCTGTTTGTAAACAACTATTCCTAGTCACACTGTCTTCATATTTTCTCTCCTCTTTCTCCTCGCCCTCCTCCTCCTCCTCCTCCTCCTCCTCCTCTTCCTCCTCCTCCACCACCTCCTCTTCCTTCACCTCCTCCACTTCTTCCTCCTTTGCCACATTTTTCACCACAACTGGACGATGGAGAAGTGAGGCCGGAATCAACCCTCTGTTCTCCTTGACTCCTCCTCCCACTGGTCCTTTTACTTCCACAAAACCAATATTATCATCATTTGTTTTCTCTTCCAAGTCTTTTGTGGGTGTGGCTTGCGTGGCTTTGGCTACACCCATTGCCGTATCCTCCCGAGTATATTCATCATCAGGTTTAGCAGGCAGTGGTACTGTAAGTGAATGACTATTTTCAGCCAACTCAAATTCCGACTGTCTGCTCCGAGTAGTAGAGCTTGTAGGAGCAGTGAGTGAAGAACAGGAGGTGGACAAGGAGGAGAAAGGTGCAGTAGAAGTAGTAATAGAGGAGGAGGAGGAGGGGGAGGAGGAGGAAGGAGTGTCCTCTCTAAGTTTAGCAGGTGAAGGAGGAGAGGAGTGGAGACACTCAGAGGAATCATCCACAGGAGGCAGTGCCTTGTCTGCCACACTGGAAAAAGAGAGAGAGAAGATAGCGTACATGGAGAGAAATGAGAGTCGCAATTCTCATGCGATTTCTTTATTTCTGTCCAGAGGAGGTTGGAAGCGCGTCATGTATTACGTAACGTAATAGAATTTTTGGCTGACTCAGCTAAGCTATTCCCGTAGAGAATGTATGGAGCAAAGACAAGGCTATTCCAGACAATTTAGAGATGGCCTTTGCCTGTTTAGTACTCCAAGAGACTCATGTTGATGTATAGCGTCGATTAGTGCGATCTACCCAGGCGTACCCCCACCGTTCGAGAGCTATGGTTCAAGCAGCCTTTTCGTCCAGAACGCTGGCGAAAAATCTTCTAGAGCTGGTCTGATGCCTTTATAACAATCTTGCGAACCTTTTACAGCTCTCTATCAAGTCATGAACAAATCTGACTCTCCAGAATTAGGCAATGTTCAAGCAAACTCTACGGGTCTAAAACCTGTTGACCTACAATTGTCATTCCTTTATGTGTTAATCACATTCTTTACTACGTGTAGCACGTGATCGCTTCCAACCTCCTCTGATTTCTGTCTAAGCCCATCCTTCATTTGAGCAGGTATTGTACCTTCCATAGCAGATAGATGCTGACTCTCTTATTTGTTATACTATTGACCTCTATAAGGAACGGAACATCTGAAGTTGTACTGACCCAGTGAGCAGAGGTAGTGGGACCCTCATGAGCCGGAGACAGGAAAAATGCCGAACGGCTGAATACATTAAAAGTTCATTGTATAGTATGTACCTATAATAGAGTAACTTTGAAAACATGTTTCTGTGTCTGGCGAGTTCTGGATGCTTCTTTCTTGCTGTGAACCACTATAGAACCAATATACCAAATGTAATACAATACACAGAAATGTAGCTCTACATATGCAATGTTACATAAAAAACTGTTTAAAATTTTCCAAACAGTTCTCTACATACACATACCAAATGCAGCATATCATTTCCCTTGAAGAGCTCATCCAAAGAAGATGCAACCTACACGGAGATCAAAGCAGAGTGAATGAATTAAGGAGAAGTGTTTTTATTTTGAAGGAGAGACTACATAGGTTAATAGTAGCAGTGGAGACAGCAGTGTGGATGGGGTTAATGGACTTACACCAGTGGGAGGAGCCAGCGGAGCGGCAAACTCATCAATCAAGAGACTATTACCCAGTCTGTGAATGGCCATACTCAATGGAGACCCACTGAAACAACAATAATAACTAATAATACATTTCTAGAACACCGTATTGTGTAGTGGGGCAACTTCCTTGGGAGTTTTTGCAAATTTGGAGCCAGTCGTGTACCGATATTCCTAGCTAATTTGGAGGGTCATGGCCCACAACAGAGCCTAGATACAAGACCCGCACTCTTAAGAAATGTAATGCTCTTAGTGCACATTTCGTGACAATTTGCTCCCAAGAAAGTTACACTCATTAAACTTACCAATATGGAAGCTTGAGCAACTTCTTGATATTCTGCACCCAAAAAATGTAGTATTAATGATGTTGTAGTAACAGAGTATGTATATAAGCACCTTTGAATCAGATATGACATCGACTTCACCAACAACACCAGGATAGTGACTGGCCAGGCTTGTACTAGAGTAATAATATAAAGAAAGAATAATATAATATTGTTAAAGGTCGAGGAAGTAGCATGAGTCAATCGGCAGAAAGAAAAAGAAAAAAAGAGAGAAGAGGATTAAGGGATTAGAGGATTGGAGAAGGGGGGAGAGAATTTATGATTCATGGAACCACAGTAAAGTGGTAACCGTGGGCATTAACCTGGATGGTTCGGAATCATCAGCCATGGTGCAGTGGGTACGAGAGAAGGCAGTGGCAGGACTATTACCCCTCAGCCAGTTGGGAGGAGGAAGATTGAGGTTCACATTGGTTTGCTGTAGAAAACATAGTGTGGTGGAGACCTCTAGCTACATGTGTAAAGGCTGATGAGCAATACCATCTGATGAGGTAAGAACGACCGACAGGGTGTGATAGGTTTCACTGTCTGTAGAAGAACTGAGCTGCTTATCCCCCTGCTCTTTATCCCTTTCTGACTCCCTCTCTCTCCAGCAGTACTAGTAGCCATGCTTGATGCGAGCGAACCTATTGCGAATGTTCTAATTGAGCGAACGCGAAAATTCGTGAAATATTGAATTGGACCCAGCTGGCTTTTTCCCTGAGGACACTGCTTCTCTCCTAAGTCGCTACTCCTGATCACTGAAGAATGTCCATGCTCTCAAGAGGTGCTAGAAGACTAGCACATCTCTCTAGGATGGCCAGAGTTTCGACTCAGGAGCCGCAGGTTTGAGACTCTGGTGGAAATGCCCGTACAATGAATGCACGTATCCCCATGATTTCAGGCGGTTGGCGTAATGACCACGTGGTCCAACAGGGAGGGCTGGAGGCGACAGAGAAGACACATGAGTACGGACCAAGGCAGTGACTATAGACAACCTGTAAGAATCTGGGTTACAACCTTTACCCTGTACACATTAAAAACAGTAATAAAAGCTTTAACTCGGTACTCTACACTTTCCTCACAATTCAGGCACCTTCGGACTCCATGTACGGAGGTCACCACACTGTGACCCTGATTCCTGGGGACGGTATTGGTCCCGAACTTGCCGCATGTGTGAAGGAGGTCTTCAGGTGAGTGACTTATTATTGAGCCATATCCATTGAATTGTGTGTATGGGATATAACTCCTCCTCTCTCATCCTCCTTACTGTGTGTGTTACCTACTATTGTAGGGTTGCTAACTGTCCCATTCACTTTGAGGAAATCAATGTGAGGTAAGATGTGGTATGTACCTATCTGATAGAGAAATGTGTGTATTCTGTGTATATGTAGTCTTGTCTCTATACAAGCAAACATGGCTGTACTTATGTAGTATAAATATTCTTGTTGACACAGTTGTTGACTTCTATACATAACCATTATACGCAGGCACATACATTTTCTCACTTAGTTCTTCGTTGTTAATGACATGACCTTAACAATACCAAAATCAACCTTCATATTATGCAGCACTTCTCTCTCCCTCTTGCTTCTCCTACCCTCTCTCTGTCTGTCTTTCACTCACTCCCTCCCCCTCTCTCTCCTCTCACAGTGGCCTGATATCAGACACAGCAGCAATAGAAGATGCAGTGAAGAGCATCAAGAG
Source organism: Phenganax stokvisi (assembly GCA_025400075.2). Lineage (NCBI taxonomy): Eukaryota > Metazoa > Cnidaria > Anthozoa > Malacalcyonacea > Clavulariidae > Phenganax > Phenganax stokvisi. The sequence continues at coordinate 27,239 of JAODVQ020470702.1, forward strand.
AAATGGAGTGGGTTTGAAAGGTGTTCTTAAAACCAAACTGGATGATGTGGATCATCTCTCACTCAACGTCAGACTCAGGTTGTGTGCAGGGGCTCTGTTCTCCTATACCTGTCACCACAATACTAGTAGTAGCTGATGGCATTGTAAAGATGGCTAAAAGTTTTGTTAAACATGCTAGCTCAAGCTTATTTTTGTGACATTTAACTATATATGTACTTTGTAATCTATGATATTCACCACATTTCATGCTTTCTGGTCCTGAAATCTTAACCTTGGCTAATAAACTCTATGTAAATTTATACAGTGCATGGTTTGGATGCTTATTGTGAGTTATTATATATAAAGGTGAGTGTTTGTTCTCTCTGATTGGAATGCAGGGTCGGATTAAATCTATTTGCTAATGTTGTTCTCTGCAAGAGTGTTCCTGGCGTCACAACAAGGTACTCTACTCTACGTCATATTTTGGGTCTCAAATTTCTTGAATTTTAAACCATTTATACTATATATACCCTCTCCTGCCTGTATGTTAGACATGAAGATGTGGATATAGTTGTGATCAGAGAGAACACAGAAGGAGAGTACAGTGGATTAGAACACGAGAGTGTCCCCGGAGTTGTAGAGGGACTGAAAATCATCACTCGGGAAAAATCTCGCGCCGTCGCCAAGTTCGCCTTCGATTATGCCACTCGTCATGGGAGGAAGAAAGTCACAGCCATCCACAAGGCCAATATCATGTTAGTTCGTCTCTATCTGTCCTGGCTCCCAGGGAGCCTGTCCAAGGAAGCCTAGGCACATCTTTGTGCAATGGTGACAGCAGTTACCACTTGGTCCATACATCATATAGACTAATTCATTAAACAGAGCAAGAGATATCAGTGGTGCATTTCTCCTCTTCCATATCTCCTGCTCTACCTCCTCTCCTTCTTTTTTGCTTTATCTCGTAAAACCACGAAAGGTTTGAATGAAGCTCCACAGTAAAGTTTATATTCTACCCACTCCTTTCAATGGTGCAACCACCTAGTTGAGCCACTCCCTCCTCTCTCTCTCTCTCTTCTCCCGCCTTTTCTCTGTCCCAATCCTCTACTATATATAGTACTTGTGGTTCTTTTAAGTTGGTTTAGTTTGTTTGTCACCAACCACTTTTGGTTGAAACCGAACGTGAAATTCATTTTTGTTTGCTGAGGAGCGAGAGGTATATACTATATTTTGTACACACCAGTTGTTAAGCAAACAGAAGCTCACTAGAGCAAAGTGTGTGGGTGGTATGTTGTTAGTTATTAGAATCCCCAGCCTCTCGTCGGTTGCTTTGTTGTGTGAGCGAAATATTTTCTCCCCGGACAACGGTGTGTTTAAATATTGAAACCTGGTTTTCACTAAACCTCTCTCTCTCTCTCTCTCTCTCTCTCTCTCTCTCTCTCTCTCTCTCTCTC